>CAJNJA010067497.1:5108-22683 GCA_905231915.1 Symbiodinium necroappetens
TTAGGGTTTACGGTTTAGGGGGGATGTCTACCGGGTCGGCATCTTTTAGTTGTGCCCATAGGCAACGACCAGCACCAGAAGGAACTTGAAGTGGACTCCCTGGGCCCTGAGTTTCAACTCCAAAGGCTCACAGAAGCCGAACCAACCCAAACTCCTCAACCAAAGCCCAAAAAACCTACACCCTAAACAAACTATCAAAAACAACGGCAGAATGACAAAAATCCTACAAACACCCGCAATAGTCTACAACAGTCACCCCAAAAATCCCTCAACCCCCCCCCNNGACTTCCCATCGCACCTCAACTCCCAGAGTCCTGGCCAAGGCAAAAGACAGGGGGGGGGGGGGGCTCCTTTTTGGGGGGGTTTAGGCTTCTAAGTAAGTCGATAAGGGGCTCTATGCGGGTTTAGGGGTTTCGGACTCTGGGTTTCTGAGTTTAGAGGTTTACCAGTACGGTTCGGGCTGGGAGGTTGGAGGGGTTTAGTGTTCAGCGTCGAAGCTATCTTCGAAGAAGGTACTTTCGAGCTGTCAACATCTGCAACTACACAATTCACCCAGCCCTACTTATGATTTGTGATTCTGATTATGACTCTGACTATTATGATTGTTATGATTATTACTACTGTTATGATTCATATTTTATTCTCATTACTATTACCGTTCTTACTATTATGACTATGATGAATATGATTATTGTTGTTAGTACTAGTATTACTCTAGACCTCAAGAGTGAAACCATGCGACCCGCAACGTACTCCAAACTTTCGGCCCTAAACTCGGAACCTGAAACCCGAAACCTTGGAACTCTAAACCATACGGCCCTAAACCTTCGAACCCTAAACCCGAAAACCCTAAACCCTAAAAACCCGAAACCCTAAACCCGAAACCTTAGAAGCCTCAAGCCTAAATGAAGGAGCTTGTCGGTTCTTTCGTTTCTAGCAGCTCCACTGTCGAGTGAGCGGTTTAGGTTTAGGGTTTAGAGCTTAGGGTTTAGAGCTTAGGGTTGCCGGTTTAGGACCTAGGGTTTAGAGCTTGGGGTTTAGGGTTTAGGCTTTAGGGTTTCGGGTTTTGGGGGCCGTTTAGGGTGTAGGTTTCGGTTTGGGTGGGGTCCTATTTGTCGACTCCGTGGTTTTGAGGATTTGGGGCTGACAGCCTCAGATGCACAGCACCGCGGCTCAACCAAAATACCGCAAGCACCGAACTTCGACAGTTTGAAACCCCCATCCCTTAGCACCCCTAAACCCTAAACAGACCCCAAACATTCAACCCAAAACCCAAAACTCAAGACCTCAAACCCTAAACAAACCCCAAACCATCAACCGAAAACCCAAAACTCAAGACCTCAAACCCTAAACAAACCCCAAACCTTCAACCCTCTACCCAAAACTCGAGACCCCAAACCTCAAACAAACCCCAAACTTTCAACCCCATACCCAAAACTCAAGACCCCAGACCCTCATCCCCAAGCCACTGAAGGTAACTTCGCCCAGGCGACGTGTCTTCCCGCGGAAATATTCGGCAAAGTCCTTCCGTGCGCCGGTATCAGGTTGTGGCCTATATAGGGTGTAGCGGGGTATTCAGGGCAAGGGTTGCGTGGGCATTGGGCAGCATTTATGGTCGAGGGGTTTGCCCTGATCCTCCAGGTACATGACACGTTATTAAGGTTGCAGGGTGTGGGTGCCTCGGATCTTGCGGTCTTCCCCTTGTCTCCGGCTCGCATTAGGGTTTAGGGTTTAGCGTTATATCGGGCTCCCGGGCCCAAACTCCGAGATCACCTGGATGTTTCCAGGAATAGACCCCTGGAAAAAGGATTCCCTGCTTCCTACTCTTCAGCTCGAAAACAACGCCCGAAAACCTGTTCTGAGTGTCTGGAGTCTGGAGTTTGGATTAGCTAAACCCTAAACCCAAAAAACCGATTATAAAACCCTAAACCCTAAACCTAAAAACCGATTATTATAAACCCTCAACCCTAAACCCTAAACCCTAAAGCCCAAAAAACCTCTTGTAAACCCTAAACCCTAAAGCCTAAAACCCGATTATAAAACCCTAAACCCTAAAAACTCTTGTAAACCCTAAACCCCAACCCGAAGGTCGAAACCGAAAGCCGGAAACTGAGGTTTGCATTCCGAGGGAAGCAGGTTTTTAGAAGCTGCCAGGTCCAGGGAAGCATAAAAGGATGCAGCTAGGGTTTAGGGTTTAGGGTTTAGGGGTTTAGGGGTTTAGGGTTTAGGGTTTAGGGTTTAGGGGTTTAGGGGTTTAGGGTTTAGGGTTTAGGGTTTAGGGAGCCACATGCAAACCCAACTGGGGAAGCAAATGTACTGTAACAGCCGGAACAGTGGAGTTTAGCTCAAGCCCTCAAGGAAACCCCCTAACGACTTGAGACCCTAAACCCTAAACCCTAAACCCTAAACCCTAAACCCTAACTTGAGAGTCCACTCTGCCCCGGGCAGGTCCAGACCGCCGAGGGCGCCCCGCGGTGCGCGGCCGTCGGTGGGCGGGTGGAAGAAGAAGTAAGCTGGGCACACGCTGGGAGCGCTTGTAGCTGCAGGCCCTGACAACCCTAAACTCGAAACCCTACCTAAACCCTTAAGCCCTAAACCCTAAACCCTAAACCCCCTAAGCTTCCCTAAACTCCACGCCCCAAGAGCCTCTACCCCTGCTGGTCCGAACAAGCCCTGAAACCTATCATGATTCGCACGGGCTCGGGTTTCAGAGTCTCGAGCTTGAGGGGTTTGAAAAAAACTGAACCCGTTGAAATCAATACCCTCAAAGCATAAAACCCCTGAACCCTGAAGGCCGAACCCTAAAACCTCTCAACCCGGTGCCCGCTGAGCGGCTGCCCCTGCACAGCTCCGTCTCGAAAGCAAACGGCTCCTTGCACTGAGAGTTTTCGAAGGGGCCATTCGAGGCCAATCTATGGGTAGTTCTCTAAAATAGGGTCCTTTTTTGGGTCCCTAATATAGTACGGCACCCTTATCAACAGGACCCTAACAGGGACCCCAATTTCGAGAACTACCCCATAGTAAACCCCCGAAAAACAGTTGGAAACCGGATTGAGGACAAAGAGTGCTGGGATTCCCTAGAAGTTGCTCTTAAGGATCGACGCTCTGGGGTTTCCCATCTTTTGGGCTTCTACTACAGGGTTTAGGGTTTAGGGTTTAGGGTGGGCTTCTACTATAGAGGCCTAAGAGCTGATGGAATTTAGGGTGTAGGGCCTAGTTAATTCTTGCACCTAAGTAGGGCTTTGTCGTGAGAAAGGTGCTGCGCTGCTGACCGCTCCAAAAAAGGCTAAACCAATGGAAAGGCCGCGAAGCTGCAACAAAAGGGCCTTAGAAAATCGAGTAGAGTTTTCGGGACAAGGGACTTGAAGGGAGCAGCAAGAAGCAATAGCAGTAGCATTCTAGCAAGAGCTTACCATCACCACTCGTCGGTCGCTGCTCACGCTGTTCGGCCGTCCTCCGGATTGCTCCAGTGAAGCCCGGAGGGTGGATCCAGTGCAATCTCCAGTTTCCTTGGCTCGGAGTCCGACCCTCACCTACTTGTGTATGTTTGGGGTGTAGGGCTTTAGGGTTCAGGGTTTAGGGTTTAGGGATGGGTAGTGGCTTTCTTTAGAGTTTAGGGTTTGGGGGGATACAGGCGCTCAGGCCCCTCAGGTCTAAGGTCAAAGCTTGACGGGTCTGGGTTCAGGTGCCGGCAAACACGCCGGAGGTAAAAGACTGCTATTGACGCTGCGCACGGCCAAGCCGAAACCCCAAACATCCTCAGCCCCTGGAACACCGGAAACCTCAAAGCCTAAACCCCGTCAACTACTCGAACAGCCCGCGTCCCATATGTAACCTCACGCACAAGCAGGCGCGGCAACTGAAATGGCACCTTAACTGAAGACAAGACTGGTAGCTCCAAAGACCCGATCACAAGCCCCCAAACTCTTTAAAACAAAACCTAAAGCCCTAAAACCCTAAACCCTGAACCCTAAAGCCCCGAACACTGAACCCTAAACCCCTTAATTCCCTCCCTTAGAGCCCTGAAGCCCTACAAGAGTGACGCCCCCACAAAAAGAGCCCCAGGGGCTTCCCCGGAGGTATCTGGCCGGCCACCCCCATGTGCTCCAGGCCCTGGCAAAGCTTAAAGCTTTCGGGGCTTTCGGGCTTTAAGGTCTCGGGCTTTGGGGTTTTGGGTTTAGGGCTTTAAGGTCTAGGGCGTCGGGCTTCAAGGTTTTGGGTTTAGGGCTTTAGGGCTTTAGGGCTTCGGGCTTCAGGGTTTTGGGTTTAGGGCTTTAAGGTTAAGGATGTGGGGCTTCTGATTCTCCCGACTTATCATACAGGCTTAGGGACTTATAGTTCGGAGCACAGGTTTCAGGGAGTAGGATTGGCATTCTTGTAGGGTCTGTTTGTATAATGATCGAAGGTTCTACCAGGATTGCAGGGATCTGCAGACGTGCCTACCTGCCACACGTGTTACATAAACATACATGCATCCTTCCATCGGCCTATCGACCTATCTATCTGACTATCTATCTATCTATCTAGCTGTCTATCTATCTGTCTGTCTGTCTATCTATCCATCCATCTTATATATATATATACACACACACATACATACCTATGTACGCACTTATATGTGTATTTATGTCCCTTTGTATCTACCTGTGCTTTCTATGTATGCAAGAAAGGGGAGTTAGGGTTAGGGGGACCCTTGGGGATATAGACCTTCTCAATAAGGTCCCCTTTAAGAGAGCCACAAATAGGGTTCAGAAGGGTCCCCTAAACCCTAAACCCTAACACAACCTACGAAGAAAGGGACTAGCACTTCCAGGAGCACCTCGTCATCGAAGCTTTTCTCGCCGCCGGTGTCTGAACTTCCCTGGCGGCTCCGACAAGAAGCGGATGAAGGGGTCAAGGTTTAAGGTTGAGGGTTTAGGGGCTTCCGCTTTAGGGCCCGGTGGCTTGGGGTTTGGTTTAGGGTTCAGGGCTTGGGGTTTTTGGGTTTACGGGTTTGGGAGTCAAGGGTGTAGGGCTCAGGTTTAGGATGGTTTGGGCCTTTAGGGTTTAGGGTTTGGGTTCAGGGCGTAAGGATGGTTTAGGTTTGGGGGTTTAGGGTGGGGGAAGGGAATGGCGCTGCGGCTGTGGATTTCATGCTGAGGGCTTATGGTTTAGGGTTCAGGGCTAAGGGTTTAGGGCTTAGGGTTTACCTAAACCCCAAAGAGTAAGTCAAAAAATGGCCCAACACCTCTAGAAGGCTATTATTCTGCATACGCATGGGGTCCGGGTAGCGCTTAGGGTTGAGGGTCAAAGGCTTCGCGAGCTTTCAGGCCTTCGTCTTTTTCTCCTAGGAACCCACGCTTGAAGGGTTTAGGGTTTGGGGTTTACATGCTTCTTAAGGCCTGGGGCTTAAGTTTATGTAGTAGCATTTAATATGATAATAAGATATAACATAGAATAATAGACTAGACTATACTATATATAGTACAGTATAAGAGGGACCCAGCTGGGTTTGCGGATTTCTGGAGCCCTGGCACCTTCGATCCGGCGCGGCTGAGCTGCAGCAGCACATAGGCCAGCAGCCTGGGGAAAGGAGAGCGGTTCAAGGGCTCAGGTTGGTGGAGTAAACACCCTAAACCCTGAACCCTAAGACCCTAAACCCTAAGACCCTAAACCCTGAACCCTGAACCCTAATCCCTAAACCCTGAGACCCTAAACCCTAAACCCCAAACCCTAAACCTTAAACTCCAAAACCTGAGAACTTCTAGACCCATTCAGAAAACCCCGAGAGAGACTGCGGGGTCGCTGACGCAGTGGCAGTCGGGCTTGGGGGCTTAGCACAGGCACTTGCCTTCGCAAGTTAGGGCTTTTAGGGGGTTTAGGGTTTAGGGTTTAGGTCTGGGTTCAAGCTGATTTCGTGTGAAATATGTTCAGGCGCAATCTTAGATCTTCTCCTGCCGGTGCTTACCAGTCTTTCTTGCTAGACCCGGAACTTGTTCGTCCTGTTGTCCTGATATTACTCCTTACGCCTTCGTCGGCTTCGTAGGCTCGAAACACCTACATCAGATACGTTTGGATTCTTCTGCGTTTCACGAACATGGTATTTGTTGCGATACTAGACTCGTTCTACCAGCCTTTGCTTGTAGAGTTTGAAATGAAAGTCCACCTTGATACGAGCAGAAGAGAACGAATAACCAGAAGAACCAGGAAAAGCTTTCTGATTCTCGGCCCTCCGTCTAGAAAGATGGCACCGTGTAAAGCTTTGGCACACGAGAGCTCCCCGTCCCCGCCCTCCACCACCCTTATTTTGGGGGTCCTTTTGGGGGTCCTTATAATAAGGATCCTACTATTTAGGGTACTATATTTAGGGTACTATATCACTATTTTCAGGAACTCATGATTTTTGTCCGGTGTGCGTCGCACACCCGCAGCCTCACTCTTGCAACCCCTCAGAAGCAAACGCGGCTCTCCCAAACCAAGTCCAGACGAAGCCGAAGTCTCGAAGATCCTGGTCCTACTTCACCGGAAGCCCTTGAGGGTCAGACAAGAGAACCAGCACCGTTCGAGGCTCCACCCTGGCTGCATCATGGTCCAAATGAAGGTTAAGGGGAGTAGGGCTGAGGATCGCGGTTGACTCCAAGTCACGGCGGACGCTGGGCACATACGGTGGGAAGAGCTATAGCCGTTGCAACAACAACAACAACAATGATGACACCACTGCCACCACCACCACCACCACCACCATCACCACCACCACCACCACCACCACCACCAGAAGCAGCAGCACCACCACCAGAAGCAGCACCAGCAGCAGCAGCAGCAGCAGCAAAACTGTAACCACGACCACGACATCGACCACAGCAGCTGCTGCTGCTGGCTGCTGCTGTAGTTGCAGCAGCTTTGCGTGTAGTAGCTGTTGCGGCAGTTCGTCGAAGCTGGTGTTGGATGTCGGACGGGTGGTCCTGGCAGTAGTAACAGTTAGTAACAGCATCAGCAGCAGCAGCAGCAGCAGCAGCAGAAGCAGCAGAAGCAGCAGCACTAGCAGCAAGAGCAATGATAAGTTGCATCACATAATTCCGAGGACTAAGTTGCGAGACCTTCAAACCTGGTCCCAATGATTCCTGGAACCAACGTCTACGACCCTCTTTTCGCCCTAAACAATAAACCCAGAAAAAACACTGATTCCGAAACTTAGGCCGATCAATCCGAGAGACTCGGAAAGCTTCGAAGTCAGGAAGTCCATAAATGCCGCAGACATGGCTGCAGCGTTCCAGTTGCAATAGTCAGTGATTGTAGCAGCACCGGTATGTTATCAGTAGAAACTTGCACTCTTACCGCGGCCTCTGGAGGTCTGATAGCTTAGCAATGATGGCATGAAATCCAGCTCGGGAGTGGCTCTCTGCCTGAAGAGTTGCTTGGTTCAGAGGCTCACATTCCGACATGCGATTTGCTGTAGTAGGTTTCCGAAGACTCATCACAACAGTGCCTAACAGTCTCTGCAGGGCTTTGGACCCAAACCCCTTGGCCTAAGCAGACTCGGCCCCTCAAGCCTAATTCAATGCAAATCCCTGGCTTTTCAACCGATCTCTCTGCTGTCAGCTCCTAGGACCTAGCTTGCCTCGGTGAAAGCCTGCTGCGACCCAAGGAACGGCAGGTGCGCGCGCGCGTGTGCTTTCTGGGGCCTACCCACACGGTTTAGGGTTTGGGGCGTTTGGGGTGTAGGGTTCTGGGTAGGTTGCGGTTGAGGGTTTGGGGTGGGGGGTTGGGGTAGGTTGGGCTGGAGCGTAGTCGACATGGACATGAAGACTTGAACTCCAGCAATGGCGGGGTCAGAACAGAAGCGCTTCTTGAAGATAGGGCGACACTCACCATTCTTTCTACTAGAAGAAACACCCGACCAGACAAGCTTGCAGCTGAAAATCTGCACCCTTAGGCAGTTGACCCGAAGCCGGAGATCTCCGCTCCAAATGACCCATCCAGAACACCATTACTGTAACACTGGCGACATGCTTTGCCCAACTTCACAGGGGGTGGGGTAGATATCAGCATCCATTAGATCCGGAGCGCCTGTGGACAAAGGGAAACGTTGTCAGCCGACTGTCGGAAGGAAACACCCGAATACTCTTCGGAACGCCTCTCTGCTGCTTTTTTCTCTGCAGCTTGACTGACACCGACGTCTCCCACCGACAAGCTGCCGGCACTGCGGGCATTCTTACCTCGCTGCTTGAGATGCATTGCCTGCTGCAACACACGGCAACGTTGCACCAAGTGTGTGGGGCGTCATGGGTGGAAACATGGGAACTCCAGACACTATAGGGCCCGTGCATACATTCAGCGTGCAGCATACACGATGTACATTGATGGCCATGCTCCATGTAGCATGCATGTGTGTACATATGTATAGACATGTATAGGCAAGACTCGATCTGTCTGTCTATCTATCTATCTATCTACCTATCTATCCGTCTATAAATACAGATACATATGTATTGGATGCATATGCTTATTGATCCAAACTGGCATGTTGCGGTTTGGCAGCACAGCAGCGGACCTGACAGCAATAGTCCAAGAACTGTAAAGCGGACCAGACCGTGACGGCATGTCAAAAACTCGAATCAGACAGCAATCGGACACTTCCAGCCGGCACCATTCCTTCACGTTCCCGACGCCTGGCCTCCGCAGCTCTTCGTCCAGGAGAAGGATGTGGCCTGCATTCAGGAAACCCTAAACCCTGAACCCTAAAACCCTAAACCCTAAAACCCCAAAACCCTAAAACCGTAAAACCCTAAACCCTAAACCCTAAAACCCTAAACTCTGGAACCCTAAACCGGACGATGCGAGGTGGTAGACTGCGGTTCGTGCTCGGGGGCGGACCTCAAGCCCGGGGACCTGAATGCTGCACCAAGGGTTTAGGGGTTTAGGGTTAAGCGGTTAGGGTTTCGGGGTTTCGGGTTTAGGGTTGAGGGATTTTTTTTTAAATGTAGGGTTAAGGTTTATTCTTTTAATGTAGGGTTGAGGGTTTAGGGTTGAGGGATTTGGGGTGTAGGGTTTTGGGTTTAGGGTTTAGGGGTTTAGGGGTTTTGGGGTTTAGGGTTTAGGGTTGAGGGTTTAGGGCTCCATTTCCAAAACTTCCCGGATGAACACGAAATGCCTGCAGGTCAAGTCTACAAGTTCACCCCAGCACACTTCTCCCTCTGAAATACCTGGCCTCCTTCTATCTTCGTGCATTGGCAACATAGACCGCCCCAAATTGGCAAGACTATTCCCTTTCCAATCTTGACCTGCCGTTACCATATCTGTGTTGTGCTTATAAAGCAGTGGCTGGCCATCGAATCAGCGACAATCGCCCTGGCATCGTGAGAAAAGACGGACCAGCCTCGGCCCAGGAAGTGGCTGGCTCCAGCCTGACGAGACATTCGATCACCCGACACACTTCACGAGCGAGGCTCCCAGGGAGAAGACAGGGACAACAGGAGAGAAAGACAAAGCGAATCTTTCGCTCGTGCAGCTGCAGCGGAGCGCATGGATTGCGGAACCTGCCCGGGACCCTCGCGTCATCCAAGATGCCCTCGGAGTTCTTCCCCTCGGTCCAATCAGCTCAAACCCAGGAACACCGAGATTTCGGTCGTGGACGGTTGGAAGCGACATGTGCAACATGCACCACCAAGAGAGGCTCTGCACCGGCCTTTTTTCTGGCGAGCCACACTAGAGAATTAGTTGTGGTTGACATTGAGGAGCCACCACTCGATGTCCATTCTGTTGCACTCCAATCGGCATTTGTGGCTACGGCAGGGCTTGCAAAATGCATGGACGTTGTGCATATGTGCATCTGGGGCAGGTCCCCGAATGCAAGCCCGCCAAAATCGTGATCTGCACGGGTCGCCAATAGCAAGCCCGCCGAGATCGTCAAAACGGGATCTGTACAAGGAAGCCGTCTTCCGCATCACTCATGATCCCCCTGGTGTTGCTTGGCCTTTTGGTAACCATCTACCTCTGGGCACCTGCCAACAAGGGGACAAGTCTTCAAATTGCACGTAGAGGATTGCCGAAACAGCAAGACGGCCACACGGCGGCAGGGATGCATCAGCATGGAGCGGCTTTCCAACCAAGCCCCAGATAATAGCAGGTACCCCTTAATTGATATATACCTTGTGTTGAGGACCCGAACCCTGAAGCAGCCAAAAGGGAGCCGCAGCGCAAGACTGACTGCACATGTGCTCCTGTCAACTTTGCTCATAGGCCGAAGGCACACGGAGCCAAGGAAGCGATTACGACGTGGGGCATAACGGAATAACCATGAGGGCTGCAACTGCGAAGCCCCGTTCTTTGGAACCTTCAACTGAACTGGCTGAACCGCCACGGCGCCTGGCCGTCTCTTTCCGGATGCGCTTGACGATCCGGATCAGGCGGCCGAGGGTTGCTTCTGCATCCTTGGCCGCACCCGCGTTTCGGGCTAACAGGAGTTCAGGGTAAACAAGCCACTGTCTCCGGGCTGCGGGGCCTGTTCTGCCAGTATCTTATACACATACACATTCACGTACATTTGCGTGTAGCTGGCTGGTCGTGGTAGGGTTTCAAACGCATGCACATGGTATCGCCAAGTTCAGAAAAGTGACTAAGTTCACACGAAGACCTGCGTTCATCAAAGCGAAGCCTAGCGCGCGAACTTCCTCCGAGATGTCGCCCACGATTTCCCGTGGACCCAGGAGGCGCGTCTCGGAAATCCGCATTGTCCATGTGTCGAGGTCTGAAACCAAAGGAGAGATCCGGTACTTACCCTCTGCTTTCTTCTCCTCGGAGCGGAGCGCGCACACGTCATCTCGGTGCTTGGAGTTCTTCGCAATGTCCTTCAACTCCAAAGCTTCCTGGCAGAAAGCCGAGGTTTGAAACAGCCTTGAGGTCAAAAACACATACGTGGCAGCATGAATGCATGACTGCGTGTCGCACTCCCCCCCGTATACCTCTACTAATGAGAGAGAGAGAGAGAGAGAGAGAGAGAGAGAGAGAGAGAGAGAGAGCGTGTGTGTGTGTGTGTGTGAGAGAGAGAGAGAGAGAGAGAGAGAGAGAGAGAGAGTGAGAGAGCGAGGGGGGAGGAAGGGAAGAGGGATATCTATCTATATCTATCTATCTATACATACATACATACATTACATACATATATGTATATACATACATATATGTATATATATATATATATAGATATGTGTATATACATATATTATACACATTAAATTAAACCCCAGACCTTACATCATTCAGCCGAGGCTCTCGCTCACCCCAGACATTGTAGTAGTTGCCCCGACGCTGGCGCCAGTCTTCACCCGTGACTTTGCAGAATGCTGTGTGGGTGAGCTTGTTGACACGATCGCCCCAAATTGGGCAATCACCAGGGATGTCGTACGTGTTGAAATTGAGGTAGTAGATGTGGCGCGCACATTGCGATGCTTGGAATAACCAAAAATCATTCAGTACATTCTCCTTAGCTGTTACAGGGTGGCAACACCCCTCATACAGTACTGCACCTGCAAATAATAATAAACAATCCCTCCGAAATGAAGGATGCCAACATCAACGCAACTAAACAGCAGGTAGTCTCGTTGCCCAAGTGGAACATGTTGTCGAGGAACACAAGACTGGAGTTGTGCCCACCTTGGGCCGCCTGACAAAATCTGTGACTGGGAATATAAGGATACCTCAAGTAGTTGCTAAGGGAAGGACCGCGGATCGCGACGGAGAAGGCTCATATCGTTACTGCTTCAATCCCACAGCCATCCGTTCAGAGTCCCCTCCTGGGTCCCTAAACCCGCGTTTAGGCAACCCGCTACAGGGATTCGCGTGATAAGATAAAGTTGTAAGATTCCATCAAAGCTTGCAAAACTCGCATCATGAAGTCTGAATCATGGCTTCAACACATACCCGCTGACATACGCCGAACAAGCGGTTTCCGGAAAACCCTTGTCTTGACCCTCGAAGCTCGAAATTCTGAACGAATGCAGGGGCCCAGGAAAGGATTCCTTACCTAGAACGACCCTCAGGTGGAGAGGTTCGAGGCCTGAGGTATGATCGCTGACCATACGCCATTTCCTCCTTGCAATGCCGCTTCGATGCCTGCAGCGTCCTGGGTGTTGCCATCCCCAGCATGAGCATGGATGAGGATGCGGTACTTCTCCTCGACCGGGAAATGCTTTCGGAGCCACCTGGAGTGCAGAATCGAGCAAAACGACCCTAGATCGAACCTAAACCGTCCCGAACCGAAACTACACCCCAAGTGAAACCCAGACCATACCTCGAGAAGATCCGAATGGTATCTCTGATCTCCTGAAACCCCACCTTGTGATCACCCCGTAGTCCATGTGGTTGGCACATCCTCGGCCCTCCTCTGTCAGAATCGCCACGACCCGCCGCCGAAAGGCATCTGACTTTTTCCACCTGCAGACTGCTGAAAATCACGGTGCCCGAATGAGCCACAAATTCCGGCTTCGCTTTTTGCAAAAATGAGTCTTGAGGGCCAAAGCCTAAAACCCTCAGCCCCAGGGCGCGTAGAATCAGGAGAAGCAAGAGTGGCTGGGTTCCAGGGCAGCTTAGCCACGCAAACCACTCCAAAGCCACTAGAAACCTGGGCTTTCAAAGCGGCCTGGCAAAGGCCTCCTCAGCCCTCAGCTGCTGGGGCTTCTTCTCCTGCTCCAGCGTCTCACCAGGCTGTAGATCCAAGAACTCCATGAGGTCCACCAGGTTGAGGGATATCTCGCCTTTGCCGCCCACGCCTTCCTTGCCTCGAACCCAAGCTGACGGTTTAGAATGCGAGGGTCCAGGCGTTCAACAGCGCTCCGCGCTGGGAGTTCTGGGACTTTGTCAAAAGGGTGGAAGGTTAAGACGGCCCAGGCACTGTTCACATTCGCATCGCTCCGCCAGGGATCCCGTGGCAACTTCATCTCATGAGTGAAGATTGAATCCAACTCCTCGACGGCTTCCAGAACCGATGTGACGAAGTTAGTATCCTTGAAGCGGATGCTGGCCTTCAGACGCAGTGATTTAGTCCCTGAGTGCAAAGAACACCTACTGCCTGAACCTGGCCCAATGCAAACACCTGCCCACGTCGGATGATGAAGCCGCGAGAAGACCACGGAAGTGGTTTACAGATCCCTCCCGCCTTCAGCGTCAAGTCCAAGAAGGCGTTCGGAATGCGGAAGTCCCGGATGGCCTGGATTCCCGCTGAGCGATCCCCCGGCCCAAACATGGCCACTGTGCCGTCCATGGACTCGCCTTTGTACTTCATCCATTCGAGGATTTGGGTCTCGGGAGTATAGGACGAGCCGTAGTATTGGCCAGTAATGGCGATGTCCTTGAAGCCCATGCGGCGCACAATTTCAAGGGTGAGGTATTTCATATAGCCGGTATGCCCGAATGGAGTGTTTGTAGCCGGCTCCCGAACTGTCTGGTCCATGATCACTGGGCGCAGTGTGCGCAAGACTTCGTGTTTGGACTCCGGCGTGATGCTCTTCACCTGGGACTAATTTCAGATCTACCCTAAACCCTAAACCCTAAACCCACGTTGCCGCACTCTGCGTGCGGCCGCTGGGAAGCATGCTGAAGTTCGCTGCTAGGACTGCAACACACTTTAGGGCTGAGGGTGTGCATGCTTCGTTCCGGCAGCCTGACACACAAGAACCGATGTACAAGCTGATAGCTGCAAGCACTGGACCCCAAAAGCGGAACTCCAAGGGCTAAAGCCTTAAACCAGAACATCCTATAAGCAAAGACTTTCCGACTCACATCTAGGCACTTTCCACTGCACCCGTGTTCCTGGCTCATCCAGCAGCTGCAGAAACCTGGGCTCAACTTGAGGGAAGTCATTTGTGACCACAACAAGGACTGTTGTGTATCCCTCTAACTTTACCTGAGTTTCTCAGCAAGAACCCAAGAACCTTTCGGTTCTCCCCTTGATCTCCATCCACATCCGGTGGTCCGGCGCCAGGAGGAACTCCTGTGGACGCTTTGAAGGGTTTAGGCGGCTTCGGTTTTAGGATTTGGGGTTCAGTGCGCAGGGCTTATAGGCTTTTGGAGAAGGGCTTGGGATCTTGGGATCTCGTGAGTTTGGGGGGTGGTTTTGGAAGTACAATCGGCCCTTGAAAAGAAGCATCCTGCACGGTCGCGTCCACCCTCAACCCCAAAACCCCTCCCAAAAACCCACAGCCAAAAGCACAACATCTGATCAAACTGCCAGAATCCCAAACCTACACCGCCTACGCCCTGAGCCCTATTTACCGCAGGCCCGCTCCTTGATTTCCTCAGGCTCCAGGAGCCCGAACACGCTTTGCTTAAGGCGCTCGTGTGCCACAGGCAGCCGTGCCTCCTGGAGGGTTCAAGGCTTCGGCTTTCAGGGTTCAGACTTTTGAGTATGAGTTCATGTCGATGCAGTTTGGAGACAAGAAACAATGATACGATGATGGCATGATCGTAAGCGTCAGCCATAAGCAGACCGAAAATGTGAGAAGCCCCCTCTCCTGGCAGCAAGCCTTTAGGAACTCGTCTCCCTTGGCGACTTCTGACGTTTGGAAGCATTGGTAGACCCTGTCGAGAGACTGGCATATGTGGATGCCCGCAGGGATGTCCGACTTGTCCATGTCCAAGGAAAATCGCTTCTTCTCAGTCTCTGGCTCTTCTCTCGAAATCACTTCTTGGGCTGTCGGTGCTGCGGTGGCGCTCTTCGGAGTCGGGGCTGGGGTGCTGGGCCTGGCTCCGCCTGCTCCACCATCTGTTAACTGACTCTGCTGGGAGTTTCTGAGTAACTTTCCCAGAACACGGCTCGCCTGGCTCTGCACTTCGGCATCGCTGGGGTGGCGCTCGAGCGCCTTCACCACAGCCTCCAGGGCTCCCAGGTCGGCGGCCTTCGCTCTGCGCTCTTGGTCGTGGCATACGTTTCCCAGCGCACCGCTCGCATGGCGAAGCACGTTGGCATCGCTGGGGTGGCGCTCGAGCGCCTTCACCACAGCCTTCAGGGCTCCCAGGTCGGCGGCCTTCGCGCTGCGCTCTTGGGAGTTGGCGCATAGGTTTGCCAGCGCACGGCTCGCACAGCGCTGCACGTTGGCATCGCTGGGGTGGCGCTCGAGCGCCTTCACCACAGCCTTCAGGGCTCCCAGGTCGGCGGCCTTCGCGCTGCGCTCTTGGGAGTAGACGCATAGGTTTCCCAGCGCACTGCTCGCACAACCCTGCACTTCGGCATCGCTGGGGTGGCGCTCGAGTGCCTTCACCACAGCCTCCAGGGCTCCCAGGTCGGCGGCCTTCGCTCTGCGCTCTTGGGAGTTCAAGCATAGGTTTGCCAGCGCCCTGCTCGCATAACGCTGCACTCCGGCATCGCTGGGGTGGCGCTCGAGCGCCTTCACCAGGACTTCCAATTCCTTGCACATGTCGGAATCGGCAAGGGAGCCTCTTGCAGCTGCCAGCCACAGCTCATCACAGGGCCGTTGCCACTTTACCCGCGTCGTAACTGGCCAACTCTTCGAGGCGGCTGCCCTGGCCCATGATGGAAAAAGGCTTCGGCTCCTGTCTCAGCTTTTTGCCTGCAGCCCCGCACGAGAACTCGATGCCCGAGCTGCAGATGTACCTGAAACCTACCAGAACCCACCTTTTCCTAGGGGACCTTACAGATTGCATGTTCCGGATTCCTCAATGCATCTACCTGAACCTAGTTTTTGCGGGGTTCCGTGTTGGCTGATTTGTGAAGAGTTGGGCTCAACCACAGAATGAATCGCAAGAGCTGCTTGAGCAAAGGGCGATGCGATCACGTCGCGTCGCCATGCATCTACGCAGACTCGCACAGCTGTCAAAGTTGTCTTCCAGGGGCTGGAAGTCTGAGCAGACAACCTTGCGGGACATCGCCTGCAAGGACATTGCGGGCGTTCTCAGTTTATCGTTCAGGGTTCAGGGTTCAGGTTCAGGGTTCAGGGATGCCAATTCCAGACACCGTAGTTGCATGAGCATTGTGTGATAAGCACCAGGTACAACCGTGGCTTGTGCTTGGCCTATACAGTACTGTAACCCTAAACCCTAAACCCCAACTTGCGTGAGGTTCTTTAGCAAAAATGACCTGTCCGCCTTTCGGGTTTCAGACTTCCGGGATGGTTTGGAGGTTTTAGTAGGGGGCCTGGGGTTTTTTAGTTTTTGGGAGTTTGGAATCTTCTCAAAGGAGTTGGGGGTTTAAGGTTCGGGGGTTGGGAGCTTTCCGTGGTTTAGGGCTCAAGGAATCTAAGGGGATTCGGCAAGATCGGACAAGCGGCAGCAGCAGCAACAACAACAACAGCAGCAGCAGCAGCAGAAACAGCAGCAGCTGCAGGAACAGCAGCAGCACTACCGAAGGCAACGAAACGATGCTTTCGGAGAGGGGCAGGTTAATCAAAACCAACGAGCCAGCCTGAGAGTAAGTGCGCATGGAGATATTTGGCGACCCCATCCTCCTGGCCAGGAAACTGATCGGAACATCAGCGCGGGCTTGCCCAGCTGTGGAGAAACCCGACATGAGAGTTTGGCAAGTTTCTGGTTTGGAGTTGCGGGTAAACCCTAAACCCGAAACCCTAAACCGTTAAGCCAAAAGCCGCTGGCCACAGGCTTTCAGCACCCTGAGCTTCCGGGAGCCTCGGTCCTAGGCGATGTACAGGGAGCACTGGGGAGCACGGTTTAGGGCAGAGGCCTGTATACGGTCTAGGGTGCAGGTTTTTACGGCTTAAGGCGTCTAGGCTTCATACCGTTTAGCGTCTAGGGTCTACAGCTTAGGGTCTAGTCTAGGGTTTCGGGTCTAAGGTTTCGTGTCTGGGCCCTTCGTTCAAGCACACGATGAGCCCCGGCAGCTCCCTCAGAGCCCCCGCCCGAAGCTGAGTACCCCAAACCCTGTCAACGCACAACGAAGAAGTCCCTAAACCCCAAACCCAAAACCCCTAAACCTTAAACCCTAAAAACCCCAAAACCACTAAAAACACTTAAAACCCTAAAAACCCTAAAAACCGTAAAAAAAAACCTAAAAGCCCTAAAAGCCCTAAAAGCCCTAAAAACCCTAAAAACCCTAAAGACCCTAAAAACCCTAAAGCCGAAAACCCCAAAATCCTTAAAGCCTAAAGCCTACACCCCAAAGAAGCCCCAGCCCACGCAGCTCCCTCTCTGAAGCTCCTCGTTCGTGAAGTCCGTCACATCCTGGCCTCGAGCACACGCAAACCCAAAAGTTTTAGGGTTTGGGGCGTTGGGTGTAGGGTTTAAAATTTAGGGTTTGGGGTTTGGGGTGCAAGGGCTCAGGGCTTAGGCTTTAGGGTGTAGGGTTTCGGGTTTAGGGTTTAGGGGGTTTAGGGTTTAGGGTTTAGGGTTTAGTGTTTAGGGTGTAGGGTTTCGGGTTTAGGGCTTCGGGTTTAGGGTTTCAGTTTTAGGGTTTAGTGTTTAGGGTGTATGGTTTAGGGTTCGGACGCCTGACCCTTGAAATCAGCAAAGTCCTAGAGACCCTAAAACTAAATGCCAAAAGCCCCAGCCCAAGCCCGAGACCGAAACTCCTAAACTCCTAAGCCCCAACACCATAAACCCTAGCCCTCATTACTAAACTCCTAAACCCTAAACC
>CAJNJA010067508.1:9815-22369 GCA_905231915.1 Symbiodinium necroappetens
GTATATATGTATATATGTATGTACGCTCCACCAGGTCTTCCAAGCTCCATGTCTCGACATACATACATGCATGCATACATACATACATACATGCACACATGCACACGTAATTTCACACAAACAAACACACACACACACACCCGCGCGCGCGCGCATCTCCATTGCCACTCCCGTTTGCGTGCATGATTGTATCCACACTTCAGGCGGTCAGTCGACCCCGGGCCTCCACGTGCTGGTGCCACCAGGACGTTGCACCTGAAGGTTTAGGGTTTAGCGGGGGGTTTACGGGCTTGGGGTTAGGGGCTGTAGGTTTCCAACATAGGGTTTAGGGAATCATCAGACCAGGGCTTTACTAAGGTTCAGAGAGCACGGTTCGGGGTGCTAGTAGCATTGCCCCGAGCTGATCCAGGCGGAAGCCCATCAAGCCGTCAATGCCCGTGGCCAAGCTATGTCCGAGTTGTACGCAGCAGAACTAGCTTTCGCCCTGCTGCCAATCTTGCCCAGCCGGATTCGTTACCCCGGAAGGCAGTGTCAAGGCAAAATCTAATTCCTTGCGAGGTTGCGCGTGTTCTACGAGCGGGGTGCTCGGACTGCATGCCGGCCCAAGACATGGAGACATTCGTGCCGTTCGGTGAGCCTTTGCGCCTTGTCAGGCGAGGGGATCTGCCGGTTCAGATCTACCATGGCTCCATAGGCTGGTCTTCGCACCCCCTTGCCCTTGATTGTGGTTGTGTGGTGACGGTCTGCAGGTCGACTGCTGTGGAAGGTGGATGTTTGGTACCTAAACCAGCACGCTTCAACTCGGTGTCTCGCATGTTCGGTACCATCGGGTGGAGTGTACGAAACCGAGGTTGAAAAACTCGACTACCACCACTACCTGCCGATATTCTTCGATGGGCTGCGCGAGAAAGAGGATCCTTTCAGGCCCCGGACACTCGCGCTGGACGATGTGCGCAAACAGAACAAGGAGATGGAAGTAGGCTAAAGAAAGACTGTCTCCGTCTCTATACATGTGTTAGGACCTGGTAGGATGTGTTTTTGTCTCATTCTTTAGAAAGTGCGAGAGAGAGGGAGCAAAAAAAAGGAAACACCCGATACTCGAACAACTTTCTCACATCCCCCGAAAGCCCCATAACATAGGGGGTCCAATAGGCCGGGGGGTCTGACACGCCCCCTATGCCCTGCAAAAGAAGAAGAGAGCATGAAGCTCAAGCAAGTCGGGGAATGGGTTTCTCTATGCCTCTGTGCAACACTAAATTCAGTGCCCCGACTTCCTTTGAACCAGACAACGCATGTTTCCAACCCGGGGGGGAATACCAAATCTGTTATCTCATTGAAGATCAGATGTACATGTATACCGTTATTGGTCAGGAGCCCTACCCAAGCTTTCACGCCGCCCCCAGAGCCGGCATACAACGGGCGGGTTAAATGCCTGGGGGTCCTGACACGCCCCCCTGAGCCTGGGAGAAGGAGAGAGCCTGAGGTACCGCAGGGGACCCGTGCGGCTCAACGAAGAATCATGTGAGCTCCTGATGCAAGATAGCCCTCAGGACCAAAAGCCTTGTGTTGCTTTGCTAGGGTGCTTTGCTACCCGCTGCCTGCTAGGAAGTCTGGCTATAGTCAACTTGGCCCGGGGCCGTGACACTCATGTCTGAAAAATGCTAACGGACAGGAAACGGGGTGACCCCTGAGTTTGTGCCACCTCCCGTGCGGAGACCTCTCTTCAAGGAGTCCGATCCACGAAACCAGGCTGGGTACTGCCTTGCTGCCACGTTTCACGCCGACCCCGAACCGAGGACGCCGGGCCCAGCTGCGTAGCGGTCAAGCCTAACTTCCCAAACACCTCGCAAGCAAGAGAGCACCAGAGAGCAGAAGGGGCAGAGTGCAGCACGCATGAGGCTGCCAATTGTATTTTAGCTGCAGCCATGCTTAGGCCTCGAGCCGTTTACATCTTGCAGCTGTGCCGAGCATCCACCAAGAACGACTTCGAACCAAGCAGAATGCCCTTCTCTCAAACACCCTGGGACATGACTTCAACAGTCCCAAACTTCACTATGAGAACAGACGGAAGGGGAGCGCCCAGCGTGCGGGCCTAGTCGACACCAGACTCATGCTAACTGAAGGAAGAGGAAGAACAACAGCAAGACGAGAGAGCAGAGAGGGCTTCGGAAAGGAAAGAATGAGAGAGTGAGCGTTGCCGACCGGGAGTGCTCTGCAGTATTTTGCGACGCGATCGGGGAAACGCCGACCATTGGTTCCAAGACTTTTGTCGTGCATTCGCGGACTACGTCCTTTGCAATCGTGGTATCCCACAGAGTGCCAGCCGGTTTGAGCAAACAAGCCGGCAAGCACGAGGGGACGACACAGACGTAGGAATCTCTCTCGTGTCCAGCATACCATACAGATGGGCTGATCACTCGCATAAATCAGGTCGCATGTTGCGGATTCCTCTTGAGCCGAACGTTGATGTGCAGCGTGTACAGTCGCTTTTGAGGTTCATGGCCGTCACTGGAGCCTATGACATGCTAGAGAAGGCCTGCCTCCGAACTTCTGGGCTGTAAGAAAAAGGTGATGTCATAAGCATGTCCGAAACTTGATCACATCAGGCGCCTAGGGTGCAAATTGCGATTGGATCAATTTCGGATCAATCATGCCGTTTACTTGCTGGGGTATTCAGGAAACGTTAAAGATCTAGGCCTAGGGCTGAGGCTGCGGAGGCTTCACCTTCGAATCGAAATGGTTGTGATGCACCTGGCAGGGAGGTGATCGTATCCTTCCGGCAGGGTGGCTCAGAGTATGGGGGGGAGCTTCCCCAGAGAGGCGGGTTCTGTCTCCCAGTCTGTTTCTGGTCAAAGCGCTGGAATTCTGTTCTTCGAGCCCGCTTCGAAGTGAGATTTGATTTGGTTTTGGAAAATCCTGACAAGCTCAGGTGGTGCCTCAGCTCGTCATCCCTCTCAAAAGTGCGCTCAATACACGCGGAGACCTCAATCCTGTGAGTTGTATGTTTCTCATTATTGCTCTGTGACTGTTGATTAGTTTTCTATTTTTACGGCATGAGTTGCTCGTCTTTGCTGACTTTACGATTACATGTTCATGCACGGGTGCCCAGGTGACCCTCAAATCATGTGCACAACCATGAAGCTCATGCAGAAGCTGGTTCTGAGTGGCGATGCTTGGCTGAGTCCGTCTGCCTTGCAGTCTGAGAACATGTCTCAGATATTCCGTCCAGACCATTCAGCAGCTTGGTTCTTGTCCTGGCATGTGCAAGCCCCAGATCATAAGGACCTGATTGGAGAGGCGCACCAGCGGCGCGAATGTACTTGTAGAGATCTTCGAAATGTTCGATAGCGATCGGGAGGCATTGGTGCCCTACTACCGGCAGCTGCTGCATCCTAGCTCATTCAGCTAGTCGAGCGGGAAGCTGGACCGTACAAGCTTTCCAAGGCCGGTGTTCTGTCTCTTCAAAGGCAAGAACATTCCGACGAAGGAGCCGGGGAACCGACTGGTCGTCTAGAGGTCGACATGGCTGACAAGTGGCGCCTCTAGCCAACACGGGCCATTCACGGTAAATGCTGCCTGCTCGGCTTGCAACGGTAGTTTGTCGGCCAGGACATGGGAGACTACATGGACTACAGCCAGCGCAAGAATCTGAACCTAGGAGATCTGATCTCAGAACCTTGGCTGAAGCTGCAAGTAGGTTTCGCAGAGACGAGGGACAGTTGTAGGGCCTGGGTCGAGTTTCGAAACCAACACGCACAGCGGATACCGGGCTAGAGCACTTGGGACTCTCATCGCCTAAGCCTAAGTTCCGAAGCAGATTGGAATGCATTTTTCAAAGCTGCAGATGCGGCTTGTCGCATGACCAGTGGGTGACGATGCGCCAGGTCCTTCTAGCCGTTATGAGTGAGCTGGCATGCTAGACTCTTCCGGTATGCTGCACGAATACCAGCAGTCGCCCGGAGTCCTCCCACAACCGAGGAAACCCTTCAGATCTTGGAGGAGCATGGAGGCCGATTGGGTAGCTGAAATGATGCTTCCGTGTGTGTAGTCGCTACGGGTTTGGATTTCAGGCTGGGGTAAACACAAGGAGTACTTACTGCTTGCATCGTGATGATTGACCTTTCGACTCCAAGGTGAAGATGCCTTCATCAACATCAAGTACATGGTCCCCACCTACGAGAGTGCCGTTCTTTGTGGAGCGGCTTGGCTTGTCTCAAACCCTTTGGAACTTGCAAACGTCCAAGGATTGAGCCCGGCCACAAACCGCCTGCCACCACAACGCAATATGAGCAAACGGAAGCTTCCTTGGCTGTGGTCCGAGGCATAGCTGCTCAAGCCCTCCACTTGTACACTACTCAGGACTCAGGTGGCATGCTTGCTTTCCTTACTGCTTGCAAAAGTGGGTCCGTGGTCAAAGGCGATTGTGAGTTGTCTCAGCTGGGTAAACGATATAGTTTGCCGTTGGTCTGCCTTGAGATTGAGGCGTTAGCTGCTGTAGCTGTTGCTTGGGGTTTCGGGATGCATTTTGCTCACTCACGGCCCACACCGAGAAAATCGGCTGCATGATGACGATTGTCACGACGGGGATAAGGGTGAAGATCAAGAGATGATGGCGCTGATAAGGATTCCGTCAACACTAATGGCCATGGTAAAAGGGGTTTGTGGTGATGCTGGAGAAGCATGAAGAAGGTTTGGTGCTTGCACTTGTCATGGTGGTGACAACATTGACAGCACTGTCCCACTGTCAGTCTTCCACGTCAAAGGTTCCTGAGAATGTTTTCAGAGACATACTGGCTCAAGGCTGTCGTGCAGTCAGGGATTTCCGGGTCGAACAGATGCGAGGCGAGCGATGGCAAGTATTGGGGGGAGCGGACACGGGGGGTGTTCTCGTGCGAAGTGGGCGCAGCCTCACCTCGGAACAACTCGCAGAGCTGCCCTCAAAGTTCTTGCGGCAATCTGCCTAGTTGTGCGGTTCGACCTTCTCCCGGCCTCCTGCCGCTAAGGAGCGCTTGTCCTGTGGCGCACTCATACTGGAGCTGGAGCTTGTTGGAGATCGGCTGTGCTACGAGAAGCTGACAGGTCCGCTTAATTAAATGGTTGCGACGATCAATGTTCAGGTTAATCTCACTAGCTTACTACTTGTGTAATTTCCTAACTATGAACATCCTATCCTTACCGAAGCCTTGCCACTATCACAGCTGCTAGTTGGAGCGGTGTGCCGAGGCCACGGCCCCAAGAAGGGCTGGATCAGCACGAAGTTGCCACTTGCGAAATTCCAGAACGTTTTGGTGTTGAGGGCATGGCACTGTGTCTTGTGCATGGTGAAAGAGCTACCGGCCCAAGCACAGGAAAGACAAGAAGCTGGCAGTTCTTGCGAAAGATGCCAAGACATCACAGCTTGGAGAAGGCGAAGGCGAGGTGCGGATATGGGCGCTGTCAGACATACACACGGACAAGGCGGAAAACATGAAATGGATAGAGGGATTGTCGCCAGCTGAGCAACTGGACAGGATATGGCAAGTTACACTTTTGAAGGGGCTGGTTTTTGCAAGTGAGGCCTCCTCCTTGCCGCTATGTGTGGCAACTTGGAACTTCGTGTAAGAAGTTGGAAAGCCGAGGTTTCGCAATGACGTCTTGATTTTGGCGGGCGATGTTGCGAACACCTTCGAAGCATTGAAGCATTCTGTGCTTCTTCTGCGGGAGAGGTTTGGGCGCGTTTTCTTCTGTCCCGGAAGCTCGGCAGCATCAGGCTTTTCCTTGCGGACTGCGACTTGCAGCGTTGTTGCCATGCCTTTCGCAGACGAGGCAATCACGACCTCTGGATGCAGGGCTGGAAGAATGGCGATTCCATGGACAAGCTACACGCTATTGTAGATTTCTGCAAATTGCACGACGTCGTGGCTTGGCTGAAGCCGCCCGCTCCAAGAGCTCTTCGCTCTCCCCTAGCATGCAGGGTCAGCGGGGGTTTGAGCCTCCGCGTTGTTTTCACTTTTGTCGTCATGCTGAATACATGACGGATTAATCATGTTCAGCCTTACACCAGGGCGAGGGACTGTAAATTCTTTTAAATTGCGGCCCTTACGAAGGGTGTTTCTGTTCGCTTGTTGCGGAAGCGGGGCGGGTATGGTGACGCACCTTTCAAGACTGATTGGAAGCGACTAGTGACTAGTGATTAGAGTTGTTTTGGTCTACTAGTAAGGCTTTATACGGCCTTAGTTGCGTCACCCTGCCGGATTCTCCGCAAGCCGCGACCGCCCCGCCCTTTGAGACAGTACCGTGCGCAGCCAGGAAACCTCGCCAGGGATTGTGGATACAGGTGCTTGGATGGCAAAATGAGACCACAACTGTCACCTATTAATGTGCACAAATGCTTCTTGTTGTGTGCTTGTTCTTTTTTTTTTTTGTGTGTGTGTGTGTGTCTGTGTGTATGTCCAATGTGTGTGGAGGACGAAAACGGGTCCTCGTGGTGCCTTTGGTATCTTGGCACCACCCTCAGTGGGATACCGAGCCCGAGCTACTGGAGTGGTCCAACGTGCCAACAGCTGAGAAGACAGTTGCAGACGCTTGGTAAAAAGGGCACTAGAATCACTAGAACTAGAATCTGGCGAGGATGGGAGCGCAAGCATGGCATGACTCGAGGACTACTGGGCTACGAAATGGCCACGGCCTTTGCAAATCGAGGACGGCTCCGTTGCTCGGGCAATGGACGAGTGGAACGACAAAGCCACAGGTGGCCAGGACATGCTTTGTAGCTTTGGTTGGGGGATGTTGCGGGAGTGTCAGGGGGTTCTGGGGTCCCGAATCCGAAGCCTTGGAGGTTATGCGGAAGCGCTGGCCCGGAAAGAAGAGTTTGACGCCGTCATCTCATTTTCACATTTTGTGCCGCGATTGGAGCTGGAGCCTGAGTCGAAGTTCCGGCTGCGCGTAATCTGTGGCAAACTGAGACACGCTAGTCAAGTCTTTCATGCATTGGCCATGTGCAGAAACAGCTGTTGCGGCCGTGCTGTTGTGAGGTCTTTCTGGTGTGGGGGTGGTGTGTGTGTGCTCACCTATTTCTGCAGAGTATGCATATACAGGCATACGATAGCTGCCTATAGTCTATTATATGTCTACTATAGTCTCATTGTCTATCCGTGTGTGCATGTTAGTTGTGTATTTTGATATCGTACTGCGTGTAGCGATATCGGAACATAGCAGGATGTGTTTCCTCCAGTGACGCTCAGGCTTGTCCCAGAGAAGAGATACTTGATACCCGCCTGCCTCTCCAAAGCTGTGGGCTCTTCGTACCTTCAAGATCGTGTGGCAAGACTGAAGCCTCATGTTCATGTTTTCGGACATACCCACTTCGGCTATGACATGGAAATCGACGGGACCCGCTTCCTGCAAGCGGCTTTGGCCACTCCACAAGAACGGGCCTTCGGCGGCTCCATCGTTTCCCTGGGGACTTTCCCAGTCATCGAGGCCTCGAAGCCATGTAAGGTCTGGGATTCAGATCAGGGCTGGCCTTCGATCTATCGGAGCTCATGGTGTGAATATTATCGCAGGTATGGGCGCCAAGCGCACGTTACCTCTATTGTCCCGTCGGTGTGCTGCAACTTCTACAGCCCCACGGCCGCCAGCAAGTCAGGATGGATTGCTGGGCGCATGCCAATATGGCTATTTGGGCCCTTGCAGCATCGGCTCTACGAGGTCGGCCGTGCACAGTAGCGGCAGGTCACATGCATGGCTGAAAAGGCATACTCGTAGCGGAAGTGGCATGTAGCTGTAATCTCACACTGAGCTTTGCAGCGCAGCAAGGTTTCAGAAAAGTCGCCGAGCATGGCCCTGCAGGCTCAAATGGTTCTCCGAGAAGTTCGCGACATCACGGGTAAGGATGCACGTGACGCGCGGGGTTCCATCGCTTCGACGTCGCCACTGAGTGCCACGGGCGAGCCGAGCTTCGTGTCTGCAGGCGACGCGATTCGTGCCCCGGCTTGATCTCCATGCAAGGCACTCCACGGTCCCGACACTTCAACCAAAGCGAAAGCCATCGAAGAACAGGGTATCGGCCCTTAACCCCTCAGCTCGTTGGGCACCTCGGCGTCCTGGGCTTTGTCATTCACTGTGAGTCCGGGTCAGCTCAGGTCTGCACGCTGAAGGTGAGCATGTCTTCGTGAACATCCGCAGTGATGCGGGCACGCCAGGCTGGCTATTCGGATAAGGAGTCCAAGGTGTGGGATTCGAGGACTTTGGGTTGGGGCTTCGTGGCTTGCAGGGTTGGGTCCTGCAGATGTTTTTCCTGACGCGCAAGGCCTCGTGCATGTCCCGGAGTCCGTTGTCTTGCCGCATCCGCGTGCAACAGAGAACCTTGCCTCGTTGCCGGATGACGAGCTGTCACCTGGTCGCAGCGTCCACAACCCTGGTCGGCCCCGACAGCCCGTTAACCACAAGCCTGAAGCCTTCGTTGAGCCCGAACCACAGCTGTACTTGATTCTGTTAAGCCCAAGAGAAGTCGTAGTTTGCAGATGTGCGATAGGCGAACAGTAGCACGGTACGAAAGCATCCCTGGAGGTTGCTCCTGTGCGAGAGCTTAAATGCCACTTGGAGTGACTGAAGACTGGTACAGTACTATACTCCGTACTCCGGTGCGGGAGTAAAATTGCATGACTTCTACTTCATCCGCAAGAGGGGGGGGAAATGCACCGTGTTTGGGCGACACTGCTTTTCCTAGTGGGGAGCGAGGAAGTTCCTAAAAAGACCGGCCCAGAATAGGCACGCTGCGGAAACATGATCGTTTACGGCTGCCGGCACGACTTGAAATCGGCATGGGATTCGGCGATGCTGCTTGCCGGTTACTTTCGTATCTGGCCTACAGCAATGCCGCTCGCCTTGTAGGTGTGACATCGAGTTAAGATGATTGGGTTGGGGACACTTATATTGGCTCAGCGTTGGTTGCGACTGTTGAACCTCACACGACTCAACGGTAGCACAGTACTGTAATTCTTCTCAAACTAACCTGTCGACAGCTCACCTGCAGCATGTGCCTGCCGAGCAGAAACCGCATTGGCTTTTCGAAGAGGCTCACCTCATCCGAATCCTCGCTTGGTCCGCCAAGCTGTCAGAGTCTAAGGACTGTTCTTGATGGAGGGCTGGAAGCGTGGACAGAGAGGGGCGGGGTGCTCGAACCTGTGTAGTGGCCTCGTGCTGCTTGCACAGTCTTCGAGGGCTTTGCCGTGGCCAAGAAGTTCAGCTCTGGCGCAGAATATATCCGTGGATACCCAAAGCAGAGATTGATGACAAGGATGCCAGCCGATCCCCGAGAGATGTCACACTGAGCTTGGCAGTGCAGCTTGGTCTTTGAGCGCAGCCCTGCAGGCTCAAATGGTTCTCCACGAAGTTCGCGACAGCACTGGCAAGGATGGACGTGACGCGCACGCTGCCATCGCTTCGACGTCGCCACTGAGTGGCTAGGGGCGAGCCGAGCTTCGTGTCTGCAGGCGTCGTGACCCTCCGCAGTGATGCGGGTACGCCAGGCTGGCCATTCGGATAAGGAGTCCAAGGTGTGGGATTCGAGGACTTTGGGTTCGTGCTGGCCCGCATTCAGCTTTCGGTCGGTCAGTTCAACAAGATGCCGAGCAGATGATTAATTACATTGATGCGCAGTCTCTTCGTTCCCTCCCCCTGCATGCCGAGTTGGGCAGGTCTCTTCGAGAAGTTCTTCCCGCGAGGGATAACGACGCAGTGGGTGCAGCCCTGAGCCAGCAGCCTGGACATGACTTAAGCTGGCGCAGGGTGAGCATCCAGTTTCGGAGGACTCCGCACGCCGCCCTGAGGTTGGCTGCCGACATTGATTCCCTCGGAGCCTTGGCACTTGGCACCTCGGCTTAGTCAAGTGCCATGGCTGTTGTGAAAGGTGCATTCCACACACGCAAGGAATTCCAGCGGGACCAGTCCAATCAGATTGCCGAGGGGAGGCGCTGTCTGGCTCTACGCGGAAGGCCCGGGATGCGAAGTCAGGGCCAAAAGGTCACCCAGCGTTAGCCAACGAGGCGATGGCGGGCCTTAGTTCTTCTTGAAGCCTCGAGTGGCTGTGCAAAACATTCCACGGTGGCCTGGAACAGGTTCCACAGTGTAATCTGGTGAATTTCATGCTGGTAGGGGCGGCAGCGATGCAGAGGTTATGCAGTGTTGTGTCTGCAGTTCCTCGATGTTCCTGGTACCCTTATATAGTTGCGCTGTGCAGCGAGCGCAAACGATGATCTAAGTTTACTGAAGTCGGAGATTCCACTGCTGCATCGTGCCAGTCTAGAAGAAGACACAGCCTTGGCCCGAATGTGGCAGCAAAGAGAGCAAGCAAATGGTAGTGTGTTCTGAATGTGCTAGGACTGCTAGGACCATCTAGGATCCATGTCGGCCTTCAGAGATCCCCGGAACAGCAGATCGCAAGCCGGCGGAATTGCCTGGGCACTGATAAGTACATGAGGGTGTGCTTTGCCTTAGGTTTCAGCGGGCTTGTGCTGACGGAGTAGGCGGGAAACAACTCTCGCAGACCCAATGTTGCAAAGCTCTGCCACTTGCGAAGCTACTCTTCCAGCATTTCTGGGAGTAGTTCTCAATCATCGGAGCACATGAGTCTTAGGTTGTGGACGTGCGATGGCCGAGCGGTAGCATGGACAAAAGCATCCCTTGACGTGGCTGCTAACAGCTCGAATGTCAGTTGACGGCAGATGAGAAGAAAATGCTCGTTGTGCACAGCGCATCCCTGGCATGATCCCTGATGTTGTTTCGCCCATGCTCGGTGATAACTACTATAGTCACTAGTCCCTAATCTTGCTTGCCTTCGTCGCTGTGGGTCCAATCATGCGTCATTTGTAACGAACAGGTGGCTGAAGTCATGTGAAAGACGAGACTTCAGTTTAAGTGTTCAAAATACAGACTCACCGGTTCTCTGCGTCAGGAGATGTGAAGCAACACAACCGCGCATCCTCGTGAGACCCAAGAGAGGGTAGGGAATCTCCGGCCCGCAGACACCGTTGCACGATTTGGCGATGCCACTGGGAGCTGATGTCTTGACAGTTGGATGCGTGATCTTTTGCTACGAAACCGCGCAAGGCTGCTGTTGGTGTTGGTGCTCCGGTTCGGCATTAATGTACAATTCCAAACAAGTCTAACGAACAGATTTTGTGGCAAAGACTTCGATCCAGGTATGTGACTGCATGTTGGTATCTCGTAGGTTCTCACACAAGGATCTGAAGGTCGATGCCTATTGTGGGCAATGTGCGACGCTAAAGGTATTTCAAATTCCAAGCCACGTCCGGTCAGACATGAAAGGCAGAGACAAGCATGCACACTGCTCCTGCAAAAAGTAGGTAGGATGGCACTGTGCATTCCCCTGACCGGCAACTGCTGCACCGGATCAGAAGGGAGCGCAGGCGTACCAAACCCGGAAAACCTGGGGTGTTGTCTCACAGGCTGTGTGGCTACGAATTCGTCAAAATAAGGCTTTCGGTTTTCAAAAGAAAGATTACCCGATAAAATTTACAATTATTTGATCCATCGAGTTTATTTGTTTCTACTACACACGATAGCGAGCTCATGGATTTGCATCCCAATACATGCAATAATAATATAACAAGATCGGGACCGCCCTAAATTCAAACAATATATATCGAGGATAATATAATAATATATAATGGATCTTGTATTGAAGAATAGATACATAATGAAATTGATATATTTTCATTTTTGAATAAAAGATAAATTTTTCTATATTTTAATATTGATTAAGAAATAGAATTCGAACATATTGAGATTGTTTTTTTGATAAAAGTGCGAAATAAAAATATATAGATTTAAAATTAATGATTTATAAAAAAAGATGGAGAATTTATTTCTGTTGATAAGAGAAATTTTTTTTTATATTTATAAATACAAAAAATATAAATTTAGATTTTTCTAAAAAGATTATATTTTGAATATATTCGTCGATACATGGGCACGAATTGGTTAGAGAATAATGAAAATGAAAACAAAATCATGATATTTTTTAATTTATGGATTGCCATCGCCGACCCCGAAAGCTAAGAGAAGACTATCTGAAGAAGGCAATAGGCGTAGAATTTAAAGTGATAGTGATGTCGGATTACACTCGATTTTAACCATAAGTGGCCAAATTAATCGTGTAAACTTCTCTATTGCGAACTCGTATTGAGTTGAGTTTGGGCACTTATTGGAAGCCTTTAAATATTTCTAAAACACTTGTAAGGGCGGCCAAGTGCGGATAATGGTAGAGGAGCGGTGGGGGCAGTGAGAGAGGGTGTCGACGACGTAGAGTGGGTGGGCAAAGCGTTGAGGACGAAGTATTGTGGGGGCGGGGAGGGGGGGAGGGGTTTGGCACATATTGGAAGCCTTTAAATTTTTCTAAAGAATTTGAAAACCCGAACCAAGCTGCGGACTATGAGGGCGGCGGGGGCGGAGGGAGTTTGGGCACCCATTGAAAGCCTTTAAATATTTCTAAAAAAAGGGTGAAAACCCGACCCAAGGACAACTAGGTCGGGACAATGGCAGAGACCCGA
>CAJNJA010067519.1:0-22681 GCA_905231915.1 Symbiodinium necroappetens
GTCCTTACAATGGAATCGATTGTTCTCGACTGGCCGTGTGTTTTTGTACTTTTTTAACGAAGTGTTCCTCGAACGATGTGCTGTATAGCAGTACACAACGGGTCGATTTGGCTCAAGACAAAAAGTATCGGTGTTGTGCCATGCTCTTGGGTCTGGCGACTGAAGCAGCAAACACGTTCATCGTCATCATCATCATCATCATCACCATCATTTTCTTCCTCACCAACAGCAGTTCATGTCGGTGTATGTTGTTGGCAACGATGGCGCTAGCAGGAAATGTCATGCTGATCATGAGAATGTTGGCGATGATCAAGACCAAGAGGAAGAAGAAAAAGATTGCGACCATGACAGCGAAGAGGTACTGATGATGAGCCTTGCTGGTGGTGGTACTGACGATGATGATTATGACGATGATGATGGTCACGGTCATGGTCATGCCACGGTGATGGGTCCTGTGTTACTGCTTTTTGTTTCGATGTTTGCTAGTTGTGGTTGAAGCTTTAAAACTTGACAACTTGAAGCACCTTCATGTGCAAGTAGGCACGTCGTTGTTGAAAAAATGTTGAGACTGTGTGCGCCCATGATGGCCGAATCTCCCAGAAGCTTCAATCTTCCTGCGGCTTGCTGGCTGCTTTGTATGCTGTGTATGGGGAGTATCTTAGGGCTTGCTGTCAAGTGGATTGTCATCTGGTCAGACCAACAAACAACTATCTGTGAGCTTCTCCACGTGCGAGTGCCGAAGCGTTATATTTACATCTTATAGGTGTTGTTCCCAATCTCCCATTTCTAAACCCTGAATGGACTCGAGCTGGTTGGGAAGTTGCTGATGCATTGTGCGAGTGCAGTCCGTTTCGATGGACAGAGAACATACGATAGTCTGCGGTTTATATAGGACTTGGGGGCATAGTCAATAGAACACGGCAGAGAGAGAGAGAGTGAGAGAGTCAATGGAACCTAGAACGCAAGAGAGAATCACAGAATCGCCTCAAAATGCGGTAATTTGGCCTTAGAGATGATACTACATAACTACATAGCCCTACGACCCGGTAGTTATTTATTCGCGAAGCTACGAAGGCAGTACAGTAAGCTCTGAATCTTGTTCTTGGGATCTTGTGAGATCCGAAGTCCGCAGCCATGGAGGATGGTTACACCATTAGAAGCCTAAGCCGTCTTCTGAAAGATCCTAAACCTGAATCAGGAGCGCTCCTCTTTGGTGCTACGCGAGCGTGTGAAGGCAGTCGGCAGAGAACAGCAGAAGGGTCGCACACCTGTCAAGCCCTAGACCGAAGGAAGGGCTTGCTGTCGCCTGCTGGGGAGGACCCAGAGCAAAGTACGTATAAGTCGTCCGAGAAAGGTTTTCGAACCCGATGGACAAACCTGCAAAACTTCTCTGAACCCTGCACATGCTGCGGGCCAGGTGGAGTGGAAGCGCAAAGCTCAGGCGCGGTTTTGCAGCTTACGCGGTCGTTTTGGGTTCACGGTTACGGGCTGAGTGGTAAGGTATACCCAGTCCATTGACAAGGATTGCCTCGGGGAAGCCAACAATCGGGGAAGCCAACAATCAGCAATATGATAGCCGGTGAAGCTGGCGGGATCTGCAGAATTATGCAACTTGGTGGACCAGGCGCCTAAGATCATGATTTGTTATATGGTTTGTTATCAGTACTGGTAGCTGTCAGGGGAGCATGTGCTACTGCGGTGGACAGGGTAGTGGTGCGGGTAGAAGGTAGGTTAGCACAGTGTGGTCAGTGGCGGTGGTAGTGATGTGGTAGTCGTCGGCTGTTTAGGATTTGAGGTCAAAGAGTTGTTCCGCCTTTGTCTCTGTGGAGGAGAAGCTGAAGAAGCCAGAACCGGCAAAGGCATCTTCGGTGGGCCTTAGGGTGTCGTGCAGCTAAGTAGGATGTCAGGCATCAAGACTTTCAGGCTTCAGGTAGATCATGGGTTTCAAGCGCTGCGACCTTCGGGTTTCAGCGAGTTTGGGGAGCTTGGACTTGCTCCTCCTGCATTTTGTGCGCGCTCATGGCGATTCCAGTTCCGCTCATTCGCAGGAGAAAGTCAAAGAGCGTCCGAAGGCAAGGCCTGAACCAGCCAGCGTCGTGAAGTTTCGGGATCGGCGCGGGCAACCACCAGTTGCACCAAATGCCAAGACGGTTTCTCACAAGTAATATAATTACTGGTTGGCCAGATCAGACTCGTAATTAGTCATAGTCTTGAGCTATCCCGGCCCAGCAGAAATCTGGTGGTTTGCAATGGCATGACCGAGTTGTTGAGCCCTCAAGCGCAAGACATACTCCCTCGGTGCAGGGAAGGTGTTCCCGATCTTGGGGGTATGTCGCCTAACTTGTCTAAGATTCAGGGTTTAGCGGCCCGTTTCGAATGTGTGAGAGAGAGAGAGGGGGCGACGACCCAAGCCCGCTGCAAAAGGCACTTCAAATTATAGTCACGGCTTGTTTTGCCCGGTCTCTTGTTGTCGTGGAACTCCGCACGTCTGAAAAAAGCAGATATCATTGTCAATCTTTGCGATCTTCGACAACATGACGTTGACAGTATTCCCCTTGCAGCATGACCACATCAAATGAAGGTGTCGCATCTTCGTGCTCTGAATTTAAGTCGTGGCCCCTTACGTGTCGTGGATGTTTTCGTGACACATATGATTCTGCTGATGATGATGATGTAGGTAGGTGATGGTGATGATGACAGGCCACCAAGCAGCGAACCCCAATACCTAATCTAAACTTGAATCTAAACTAAATCTCTGAACACAGAACCGATCACCCCTCATCAACCCTCTACATTTCTTCTAGGAGCCGTGAAAGAGGAAATTACAGTATCCGCAGGGATGCTGCTACTGATATGACCAGTGCGGTTTTGCAGTAGTTCTTGTCGTTGCTGATTTCAGGTTTCATTCTTCTTCTTATACCTATTGGATTTTTGCTTAGATTGACTGTACTGTATGTTGATCTGTTTATGTAGATGTCCGTACGAGTTCAGTGAGCACGACTTGCATGCAAGGAGAGGGGGAAGAAGGAAGAACGTGGCAAGGACAAGTCGTAAATCCGAAGACGGTTGAGGGGGTGATTTTCAGACTTGAAAGTCTGTATAGGACCTGTTTCGGATGTTTGCTCCTCCCCTCATGAGTTCCATGATTGCTGCCATTACCCTCACAACGACGAGGTGATAGCTTGAAAGGACCCTCGCTATGTCAAGCCTAATCACAGAACTCAGAACCCCGCGTGCCACAACATATGAGCGTTAAAGCAGCTTGGACAGTGGGAGGTCGAACTCTTTGGTGGGACATAAGATTTGTGTATGTATGCATGTATGTATGATGTGACCTAATGTGTATATACAGATATAGCAGTTAGTAGGTACTAGAATGCAAACGTACATACACATATTCATATATGTATATACAGACTTGCATACATACATACATACATACATACATACATACATACATACCTACCTTTGAATGCATGTATGTATGTATGCATGTATGTACGTATGTATGTATGTATGTAGGTAGGTAGGTAGGTAGGTAGGTAGGTAGGTAGGTAGGTGGGCAATGTATGTAGTGTGTGCAATGTATGTAATGTACGTATGCATGTATGTATGTATGTATGCATGTATGTATGTTTATACACCCACAGGTACACTGTGGAGGGGCTTCTGGAATGAGACATTTTCCCTTTGAGTTGCGTGTGATACAGGACACGATTGATGTATCCATTCTCTCGCGTTTTTGCCAGTATTATCAAAACAATGAAAAACGCTTGCAGCCGGGCGCATGCGGAGACGTCTGTAGAGTAGGGGCGGGGCGGTCGTCCCATCCCATCCCCCCGCTCCGGCGTTTCTGTGGGTCCACATCCGCTCATCCCCTCCTTACCGTGCCTTTGCGCACCCGCACCCCGCCCCGTCAACCCCCGCCGGTACGACATCAGAGTGAGGTTGATTTCACCCGATCCTTCACTGCAGATGTTTAAATTCCTTCTCCATAGCTCGAGGCTCCGACAGCCAGCTCCGACGGATTGCTGTGATGCTCAAACGCCTCACAGTTCCACGCTGTACAGAAAATTGCAAACCCTAAACTCGAGGCTCTCAGTCCTCTGAATTGGCCCTGGGCCAACCTTGAGCTGGAAGCTGGAAGCCAAAATCTTGAAGCCCTGGAAACCTTTGAACCAACATCCTGAAATCATCGGGAAACTCTTAAATCCGAAGCCCAAGCCCCGAAACCGAAACCTTACAGTACGTCGTATTGTCTGAACGAAGACAGCTCGAAATGCCTTCCAACCTTGCAGGCTTCGCCGACCAATCAAACCAGGTCCTTACGGTAGGTTCAAACATAGTTGTGCAAAGCTCTGCTGCATGATTATGTCCTGTGTGTGTGTATATATATGTATATAACTATACATGCAAATGCAGTTATGCTAGATCTACACATGATTCAGGCCTTAAAAGCGCGCGGTAGATCCGAGTCCCTTGTAAAGGAGAAGGACAAGAAGAAGGAGAGCAAGGAGCATCAGAGTCTGTTGGCCCTGCTAATGAAGGTTTCCGAGTTTCAGGAGTCGAGGTTCAATCTTCAGGTTTGTCGTTGAAAAGTCTTGAACGTTGACACAGACGGTCTTTGTGGAGGGCCTTAGGCTTCATGATATCATGGGCCTGGCATCAACGAAATCATTGAGAACATCACAGGGTTTGTGAGAAAAGCGATGCTTCCGCACCATGGAAGCGTGAGCAGGTGGAATATATTCTCACAACCGCTTCATTGATCGTCACGCAACAAACCAATCCAGTTGGGAAGAGCTTAAGGATTTTGGAGGATTTTGGGGTTTGGGGATTTGGGGTTTGGGGATGGAGGTTTTGGGGCTGTCGGCCTGCTTTGCCCCGTGGGCCAAATAAAGTGAGAAGAACTTGGGGGTATTTTTTTCGATTGTTGCAAGGGCTCTGGGGTTTTCGGTTGCAAGATCTGAAATCCGGAAAGTAACCCTGAAGCCGAAAAGCTGTAACTTCACTACACCATACAGCCTCACCCGCACCAGCTACCAAGAAAGCTGTTATGTTTGTGACTTTGCTTGAGGGCCATGTCGCTGCAACAGGAAGGTGTTGTATGGATCCTTTTGGCCAGAGACTGTTCAACAATCAAACCCTTTTACCAAAGGCTCATAAAGCTTTAGAAATTGCGGAAAGCCGCAAAAAACCCACACCCGACACCCTTCAAAAAGCCGCCCAAGAAACCCTAATCCCCCTCTAAAAAGACGGCATCATGCCTCAAAATCCCCGACCCCCAGACACGTCGAGGAACGGTTTTATTCCCGACATGCTTCGTACCAGTCTGTTTTTTTCGGCCTACAGCCTCATCTCGATGATAGCCCGTCACGCCCCAAAAGACCCAAGGAAGTCTCCGCTCTGTTATCGGCTTGTTATTTGCTGGTGGCTTTTCCCTTCGGTGGCTTTGATTCGGCTTTTTTTTTCCCGAATAGTCCAACTTCTAGCGAACTCCCTGCGGTGCGACGTTGTCAGCTGGGCGGGTGGGAACACGAAACTAAACTTTAAAGTTCGCCCACAGACCCCAGGAGAAGCCATCGGAGCATCGGCGCTCCTCGACACCGCCGCGGTCGAAGCGGAGTGGGAGCCTCGAGGGGTGTCTTTTGGGCTTGGTGTTTAGAACTTAGGCCTTAGGTCTTTGCTTTAGGGGGTTTAGTTTAGTGCGTTGGGCAGAGGACGCAATGCTGGCAGTCATCAAGTCCGGAAAAGTGCGTTGGGGACATCCAGAATGTCATTCACTTACGGTTACAGTATCTGCAGTTCGAGTTTGCGGGCATCAGTGTCGAGTTCTTTCTTGAGCGGTGGATTTTCGAGGCTTTCACTTCCGAGTTAATGCAACTGCACGACTTCATCTTCAGAGAATGTAGTAAGATCCTGACTTTCCAGATAGTGTCTAGAGGGATCTCAGTGTCGATGCTCGCCTTACAGTGAGCGAGTGATGCTGGGGACCGGGCTGCTGTGTACGAGGCCTGCTGTAAAAAGGCTGAAAGGCTTTTAGAAGAACGTGTCGACTTTACTTTAGGGGGTTTGGGTTTGCGGAGTTTGGCAAATTTGGGATGTATTTATTTGGGGTTGACGTTAGGGTTGTGGCGTTTCACTATGTGCAAGACAGTGCAAGAGCTCCGCCGAGTCGCTGAGCCTCACGGAATCCGGGTCGAACCCCGGACATGGCAGTCCCCGGGATCGAAGCCTTTTGTGCTGCTCACGGCTTTTCAACGCCAAGTTTTCGCTCGCTGCATGGGTAGATGGGCGGACGACTTTGTTGTTGGTCGGTCCTTTTTGCTGCTTGCCTTTCTGGACGAACAAATGCTGCCCGCAAACCTAAACGGCACAGAGAAAAAGGGTGAGAGAGAAAACGAGTAACAGGTGGGGGACCGAAAGGCCGGGGGTCTTGATCGACCCCTATGCCCGGGAGAAAGAGAGGGAGGGAGAGAGCGACAAAACCCACTCCAACATGCATGGTGCCGGTGCGCGCGCGAGTGAACTTTGGGGTTCTGTGCGGATTGGGTAACTTTGAACCTGATGTTGTTCAATTTTCCGTATTATGAGAGTCTCTGCAGCATCTGTTCGTCAACCCATGCAAGAGTACCATTTGTGGCACACTATCGGGAGCATCGCGCAGGAATTGCCCTCGAAACCCCGAGCCCTAGAACCATGAGCATCATGAGCCCGAAAGGCATACTCCAGCCAGCCATATACGAGCCCAGAAACGTCAAACACCTGAAAATCCCAGACCCTAATGGGGATCTCTTTTCTGGGCTCCGCATGCAGGTCCTCCACGGAGAAAATCTCGGTCGCCGGCGAAGAGGCATGGTTGTGCAGGGTTTGGAGTTCAAGATTTAGGGTGCACAGAGCCCGGGTTCAAAGGAGGAGGGTGTGTGATTTAAGGGTTTCATGCTGGGTATGAAGGGAACCCATCATTTGTGACCGAACCTTTTGACTGAGATTATATCCGCAAATTGAGACTGCTTTTAATCGAATCTTGACAGGGCTGACCTCTGTTTAATTTTTACTGGTAAGCTAGAGACCTTGATCCAGTGGCATGGGCAGGAAATGCTTGTATGTGTGCATGTGTCGGCGGATTACTGGGGACCCTTGGTTTCCCACGATTGAGTCCCACATCATCGATTGGCGGCGGTTCGCCAGACAATTATGTTTGCCTGTGGGTGTCTTTACATATCGAGGCATGTAAACCCAAACCGCAAAAATCGAAAGTTTCAGTCGAGTGCCGCCTTCCGCAGCCTTGACCCTGGAAAAAACAAAAAGATACTGAACTCTGAAGCAAGAGTTCAGGCAAAGCACGCCGCCACGGCGACGCCTGGACCTCAAACCAGGCGGGGCTGCAGGCCTCCTTGCGCAGCGGGCCAATAGTCAAGTGGAAGGGACTGGAAGGGTTTCAGGAGATGGTGCTCTTGTCAGCTTTCCTTTGAAACACTGGCTAAATCCAGCTCTAGGGGCTCTCAATGCTTCAGAAAGGCCTTGTGCCGCGAAATGGAGCGTACCTTGGAGTTCAGGCTCAGTGTGTCGGATTGGACTGAGCCAAGTCAAGTTTGGATAAGAAACAGGGCCTGTCTCGGAGGCCTGTTCGGAACCCGCCAAGCGTAAGAGCTTCAACGATCCCGAATCAGCACAGAGAGGGTACGTTTGCAGACGCTCAAAGCGTGACCCAAGCCCCGACTTAACTAGAGTCGCGAATTAGAGGCCTGGGAACCTGTCTTTTTAGAGTTTCTCGGAACTCCCAAGCCCTGGAACTGCGACAGACTGAGGAGCGAAGAGTCGTTCCCGCAGCCGCAGCCGGCGCGCTAGCCAAGCACTGAGAACCAACGTTTCAAGCCTCGGCCCTCTTTCGGCTCGAGGGTGTTGGATAAAGCACCCCAAGTCATGTAAGCTGTAGTTTCTTCCTGAAAACTTAGTGAACACCTGAAACCTGATATACCTGCACCCTCTCGGTTCCCTGGACTTTTGCTGGGTAGCAGGCCAGGCATGGACTAAAGCGTGGCGCAACGTTCGAGGGCCAATTCGAGCATAAAGTTGATTGTCCTGGACCTAAGGGGTCAAAGACCGCCCCACCTTAAGAGTATCTTAACTCTTGGAGTCACTCTCTTTCACATCCTGAAACCGAAACCTGTATGGGGCTTTGAAAAGGGTTGAGGGGTCAGCGGTCAACAAATGCGGAAGGCCGTTGAGGGTTGGGTGGTGGGTGCAGTTTTCTCTGTTTCCGCGGTGCGAAACAGTCTTCCGCTTCCGCCAGAAAAGCCATTCCATCAGAAACATCACCCGGGCAGCCAGCGAACGGCTGTAAACCCTCTGCCTAAACTTTAGACCCTAGCTTGTCGTCACCCTGCCTAGCGGACCCAGTCAAGCAGTGTAGGAGGCAAGACGACCCCAGCTTTCATGAGGTTTCCTGCTGACCCGCAGTTAGAGCAGCCTGCGTTTCCATCCTAGCCGAAATCCCAAAATCCTGGCAGCCTAAATCCTCGAGACCTACACACCCGAAAAGCAGCAACCTTAGACTCAAACCCTGGAAGTCCCAAATTCCACAACCCTACACCTGTCGCCTCAAATCCCGATGACATTCTAGCTGAAAGCCGTGGGGCTACATGATGGAAGTTTACAAAAACATTTGCAGCAACTTCAAAGGTTGATGGCAACCCTGTCCAGGGATTCGAGTTGATTACTCATGGGTCTCTACACCGCAAAGCCTTGTAGAACTCGATAAAACTCTGACCGAATCCCCATACATTATGACCCGATAGCATAAACCCTTAAACCCTAAACCAAGAAACCCTAAAGCCTGAAGACGAAAATGCGGTGAGGGAGGGTACTTGCTTTCACACCAACTGCTATCTATGAGCCTCCCGTGGATCGTCCGAGTTGTGAGAGTCTAAACCCTAAACCCTAAACCCTAAACCCTAACCCTAAACCCGAAACCCTAAACTGGCCCTAAACCCTACACCCCTAAACCCTAAAGACTACGAAGCTCAACACCCCCCAACTCGAGGTCCCCCCGCGCGTTCGCGCAGCCGGCGGCGGAGCCCGCGGCCGCGGAGGTCCAAGCAGCGCAGCCCCAAGGCCTCGTCTTTTTGCTTTACAGAAAGTCAAGTTGGACTTATTATCTGTTGTTTGCATGTAACGACGTACGAGGAACAGGTTGTCGCTGTGCCACTACTGATGTGAAGGGTTTCAGGGAGTTTTGGAGGGTGATATATCATGGCTCTGTGAAAGAGTTCTTGTTTGTGATTTTTACAGTTTTGGCGGTCTGCGCAGGCAAGCCCCAAAAAGGTTGAAGCCACAAAACCTTGTTTAGGGTTTATGTCAGTTCTTGCTTTACCGGTTAGGATTTGGCATCTTGCTGTTCTAAGGTATGGGGTAGGGAGTGGGACCGTAGGATTTGGGTTTGTGTTTTCTCGCCCCCACCTCGCTCCTCCGCTCTCTAATTAACAACCCCCGGGAAGCCCCTAGACATCAACCCTTGCCTCCCCTCATCCCCTGACCAGACAAAAAGTCAGAAATGTTAGCACCAACAAAGCTGAATCGCGAATGCCAAGAGACCCACATGACATACGCGCTGTACATATACATATATAAGATGCCAATAGACAGACAGATAGATAGATGGGTAACTGGTAACTGAATCGATAGGTAGCAGATACGTAAGTGTAGTATCAGTATTTTATACTATGTGGTTATAACATGTTAAGCTACACATACATACATGCATGCATGCATACATACAGAAGTACATGTTACATACATTATTTTCCCATCCTCCGCGGTAGAGTCCTCTCCGGACGCTCGCCTTGCTTAAATCCAGGTGAAACGTTCAGATGGCAGAGAAAAGCCCGTAGTCCATAAACACACATACACACATGCATACATACATACTATACAACCACACCACACCACACCATACCATAACATACCATACAACATGTACATACAAATACATACATGCATGCATACATACATACATACATACAGTTACATACATGTCAGAAGTGTATATATATATATATAGACATGCATGTGCATAAGTACACACACACAGATTGAGATAGAGATAAATATAGATATAGATATAGAGATTTATATGTGCATTATAACCGAGGGAAGCCGATGCCCGGAAGGCTCCGAACTCCCCGGCCCGCAGCCCAAGCCGGCGGCGGAAAGCGCGGAGCCGAAGCCCTGGGCCCAGCCATGGTTTCTCTCGGTTTTTGGTTAAATCGCTTGGGATTCAGGGATTTAGGATATAGGGCTTTAGGATATAGGGTTTTGGGTAGGGTTGAATAGGATTGTTGCTCGTGTTGTTCGGGTTCCTTTTGCTTTTGTCGTTTGGGGTTTAGGGTGTCGGGTTTAGGAGACTTGAAAGGATGACTGTGTTGTGACTTTGTTTGATGCAGGATTCTGTGAAATCATGCAGTGCTGCGTCCCAGCTGATCAGCAGAGTCCGGGTTCAAAAAAGGGAAAAGGGTTCAGGGCAGGGTTTAGGGCTTCGGGGTCCAGTGGGTTAGTGGTTCTGTGGCTGTCATCAGTTAGAGAACAAACACGGTTGCAATAATAAGTTTGTTACCGTTTATGGCATTCCCCCGAATTATTCCGCGTTGATGAATCTTATAGCAGAGCTGGGTCATATAGACCACAACGCGGCATCGGCAGCTCAGAAGCACCCGGAAGAGGCGCATTCCGCACTACCTGTGTTATTTCATGCGACAGAAGAAGCTAGAAATTTCTGAGGTTACAGGGTTCGGGTTGTGGGATCCAGGTTTCCGGGTTTCAGCGTTGCACATTTGTTTCTGGCATGCAAGGGTTAAGGGATGGCCTGAGCCTTAAAACCATAGCAGGGTACCCCAAAACGCAAAGCTACAAGTAAACTACGTTAAGCAATACTACTATATACTACTACATCAGACTATATCACGGCTAGTTTTTTACTTTACGATACTATGTTGTACTATATTATGCTTTGCTACACTAGCTTATACTATATATGTATATATATATATATCAATCATTCTTTGTTGTAGATCATTCCTTGTCATACCACATCATGCCATGTTATTATTTGTCATACTCTGGTGTACGGTGATGGCACGTTGAGAGGGAGAGGGAGACTGCAAGCTTTGACTCGTCCTGCGCCGTACGCTCTGGCCACCCGAAGCTCGAAGCTGCCTCGAGGTCACCGGAAGCCAGCACGTCGCAGCAGGCCGGTGGGTGACGATGGGAAGCTATGATTTTGGGGGTTTTTGGGTTTGGATGGAAGTTTGTGTCAGAGTGTCGGGGCTTTGATTAGGAATCTATGGAATCTAAGTTTGAGCAGGTTTGAGGTTTTATGTTGCAAGGCTTCGGGGTGTAGTTTCTCGGGCTTAGCTACTTCGCGTCAAATTGCTGAGTTTTGCCCGCGCCTCCTGAGACTCCAGTTCGGTTGTGGGCTCTGTAGGTTTCCTGCTTGCATCGGGTTGTTCCGATATTGTTTTGAAGCAGGCCACCGCTGTGCTCAGAGCAGAGTATGTATGTACGTATGTATGTATGTATGTGTGTATGTATGTATGTATGTATGTATATATATATGTATATATATATATACATACACATACGCATACACGCATGCCAGAGCACCAAAAGACAGGATTCTGAGTCCATGTTCTAGAGCATCTACACTCAGTCTAAACTCGACAGCTCCTTTAGTTTTCGAAAGTGATGCAGCAAGCAACCCCACTTGCGATCGCGAAGCCTTCATAGCCACTCTCCCAAGCTACGACAAGCCGGAAAGGCGGCGCAGCTCCGAAAATGCTGGGAGGAGGCCCATGTTCGGAGTTTGGTCCCTGTAGGAGTACCTGAATCACTTCGGGGTGACATTTAGCTAGTTGCGTTCCATTTCCTCAGGAGATCCAGACCTTTGTGACATGAAAAGGGTGTCCCTCTCAAAGTGGGGGTCCTGCAAAACCAGACAGGGAAGGGCCCTGTGCTAAAGTTTGGAGGTGTAGTGGGTGAGCGTGCAGGTTGTTTTCCAAGCGGAGGCCATCGAAGCCAGGGTTCATGCTGGAGTTTTGGTGGGTGTCTTGTGAGTCTATGTTGGGTTTCCTCTTGGCGGTTGCCAGCGGGAAAGAGCCCTTCTCTTCACATACGGTCTTGGGCCCCGAACTCCAGCACTTCTGGGTTTGAGGTCTAGGCTTAAGCCCAAAACCCTCAAGACGAACACGCAGACACACCAGCAAAACTGAAAAGTCGATCGCAGCTGCAGGCAGTGATCGTATCGACATCGTTTGCCGACCCCAAAAGCCTAAATGTGAAGGCAACGCGAGGCCTAAAAGGTTTAGGGTGTTAGTGGCTTACGGTTTAGGGTCGCGTGTCCGGGCGAAGTGGAAAGCCCGTTGCAAAAGGGTCTCTTGTGCTAAAACACCTAACCCTGCTAACCCTGTAGAAGCCCAAAGCCCTCAAGATCCAAATCTGGAACCCTAGCCCAGAACCTAAACCCGAAACTTTTAAGCAACAGTGGGAGGCAAAAAAGGTCTCAAACCTGCGGCCAGGTTGAGCAGGAAGCGCTCCACTTCCTCGCGACCACGGAAGAAGGCCGGAAAGCTACTGCCATCAAGCCATCTTCCCCTCTCTCTCTCTCTCTTTGGGGTTTTAGGTTTCTTGTAGGGTTTAGGGTTGATGAGAGGGATTAGGGCTTTGTTAGGGGAGGTCTCACCTTAGACAGAAGCGTCTTCCTTCAACCCTAAAAGGAGTCCAGCGGAATGTAATGAGGATGGTTCGGCTTTAGGTTGGTTGCGGGGACCTGGCCGGGCGAGCTCCAAGCCATTGGAAAAAGGTTATCTGGCTCTTTGGGAAGTGCTTGGCGTGGCCCGTTGAGCCATCCCGGTTCCGTGTGACAAAAGCAACATACCAAACCATGTATTCCCACTTGGGCGCTTCTTTCTGAAGCTGGAACACTAAAGCCTCCATAACCCCTGAACTTTGCAACTTGAACCTTTAAAGCCCCAAAGCGCAGAGGCCCGGCGAGGCTCCAGGAGCGCCTCCGCGCCCCAGAAGACGGTGGCCCCTCCGCCTGCGCCGGCGCAGGCCAAAGGGATCCCAGGGGCTCCATCGAGCTTCGAGCCTCATGATAGGGCTTATAGCCTTATAGCCTATAGTTCTGCCGCCAGTTCACCGCAATGCAAAGCTTGGCTGCGTACGTTTCTGATTCGACGGGCTAGTTTTGGGATTTGGGGCTTTCAACATGACTAACCTCCCCGGTGCCTGGGCACTCAAGGCCCGGGTCTAGGTGCAGAGAATGTACATAAGAGCCTGAATGAGCTGGAGCACCGCCAAAGCACAAGCAGCCAATCACTGGACAAACCACGAGAAAGATTACAAACAGCAACAGAACGAGCAGTTTCAGTGTTGTACTGTGCGCCCAAACCGGGTGTAGTTTCTTGTACCTTCGAGCTCTGCACTGGTGCAAGAAGGACGGCGGCGAGTCCAACGATTTGGCTCGCTTCCCGCCATATAGCTTCGTCAGGCCTTGCAGTTTCTGATACGGGCTTGGGTTTCGGGCTTTGGGATATGGGTTATATAAGGGAGCTTAGGCTTTAGGGTGGCTTTGGTATGTGGGCTTTGGGCCATGGGCCCCAGCTCGTGGTGGCAAGAATGCGTCTTTGCAAAAGATTCTCGGCGATACAGTATGTCTTCGAACTTTCCGGGTCTGACGGGGTCTAGAGCACAGGGTGTGGGGGACTGTGGACTTTATGGGCATGGGGACTGTGGGGTGAGGGTTTCGGGTGTACAGCCGGCCTAGGGCCGCATCAGATTAGGGATTTCTTGCTCAGACGAGGGTTTAGAGATGTTGGGGCGGATGGATGTCCTTTGATTTGCTGAGTGGGCTGAAAGGCTGCGCTGTTTCTTGGGCAAGAGGGATCTTTGATGTGCTTCTGGTTTGAGGCCCGGGACTTCGGCTGCTGAAGCTTTGCCTGAGTTGTGATTCACTATCTCGAGAAGCCTGTCAAACAGCACCCACATGGCCAGAGGAGTTGTTGTTGGGGCTTTGCTGCTCGTCCAGAGGGCACCTCTGGGGTTTGAAATGGTGAGGCGCTATCCGAACAAAAGTAGCCGACACTGCTCCAGATGGTGAGAGCTGACGTGCTCCGACTTTTAACCTTAAAGCCCTAAGCCACAACAGTGAACCTGAAGCCTAAGCCAGCAGCCCCGGAAGGCTGAAAGGCCTGAAGGTCAACACAGACCTCAACGGGCTGTGTGGTATCGCCCGCACCCCAGACATCGAAGCACCAACAGTTAGGCCACCTTTGGAGTATGACCTCGAAATGCGCATAGAATGGCACAAGGTGCTAGGCAGTTTCTGTTAAAGTAACATGTGGAGTAGAACAATGGCAGGAAAGGCCAGGTCCTGCCGGCCAAACCTTAGAACCGGCATCAGGCATCGGATCGTCGTCGTCGTCGTTGTCGTACTCGAAAGGGTTTGCGGCGGCATTGGTGCGAATTGTGGGGTTGGTGGGGTGGTGGGAGTAGTGGAGGAGGAGGGGGTGGTGGTGGTCAGGGGTCATGGGCGGTGGGGTTATAGTTATGGTGGTGCATGCAGATGCTGCTTGTGACAGCGCAAGCTGTCACAAGTTTCTTCATGGGGTGAATCGTGCAAGCAGTTGCGAAACCACGCGGCATTGCTCCGCACTCGCTCCGTTTTGGGTCAATCCACCAGCATTTAGGAGTTTAAGGCCGTGGGTGGAAGGACTTTGAGGGTGCATGGGGATTCATGGTGCTCGTTTGGGTTCCCCTAAACCCGAAACCCTAAACCCTAAAAGAGGGCACTTGCAGGATTAAGGGCCGCCAGGGCTGTAGAGCTTCGGTGCTTTTGTTTTAGGGTCACGCCTGCAGGTCGCTCCGCCAGAGCTGTCGCAGCCCCCAGCGCAGCACGTCCCAGGGACGTTGAAGGCTCATGATGGCTTGATTAGGGCTTTGAGGGCAAAAGGGTCCAGTATCTGCTTAACCATATGAGCTCAAGCCTACCGACGAGCTGCGGAGCCGCATCCTTACTCATGTCTATCAGGATGATGCGGTTGATGGTGGCTGTTGTGTCGGTGACGACAGAAACAACGGGCAAGACGGTGATTTCGTTTCTACAGGTATGGGCGTGATGTTTGTGATTGCCCATGCTGTAGAGGTTGAGCTTTTTCGGGCCGAAACTCTGCTTTCGACGGGTCGGCAGCACGAAAAGAGAGATTGAGACTCAACGAACCCCATCCTTGTGTCTGTTCACTAGCAGTGAAGGATAAGAGCGTTCAGCGTCACCAGTTTGCCAGGTGCGCTTGGAGTCCGACCGTGAGGCCTTGTCGGAAGGGGCGGTTCGGTAGGTAAAGTTTAGGGTTTTGCCCTCAGAGTTCGGGGCTCAGGGAAGCCCCCCGATCCTCAAGTCCGGAGTTAACGTGTGACCCTACATTTGTGCCATTCCTGGACATTGCCTAAGCTCCCACAGTGCTACATACCTTTCAACTCTCCGCCCGAAGCCTGGGCCTAAACCCCAAATTCTGAAGCGTGAACCGTGTGAGGTGTTACATGGAGTATAAGGTTGCACGCAGCCCCGAATGCTCATGCTTGCGAGCGCGCTTCCGGAAATGATTTCGCACGTAAACAGACGATTCCTAAAAAAGTTGTGTCGTTGAAACTAGAATTAGACATGCCACCGGGGCGCGTATCTTAAGGATGCCGTTTGCGCGGCGAAAGCGCCCTCGAGGGCAAGCTAAGTGTGTAAGACACCTTGTGTGAAAGACATTGAAAGACGGGGGCTTAGGGTTTCCAAAGTTCTGAAAAATTGGTAGTAGGGTTCCGCTATATTGGTCCCTCGAGGTGAAAAATTGTAGTAGAAACCTCTTGAACCTTTGTCAACCTCCCTAGAGGGTTTCGAAGCGCCTTATACAAGGCTTTCATGTTGGTTTAGTGTTCATGGTGGGAAAAACTAGAGGAAAAACATGCTTACAAAGTCCCCTTCTCAGCTTCTTCAAGTGGTGCTGGGGGCGCGAGTTGACAAATTCCTAAGGTCTGAAACTAAGGAGTTGTTGACCCTTAAACCTTAACCCGAAACCGAAAAAAAAGACCCATTGGGAATTTATGGCACGACTTCAGGAAGAGGCGGGAACATCCTGAAAGCTAGACAGCACAGAAGAAACACGCCAGGGGCGATAGACAAAACAGCGCTCACGTGCTCGCACAAACCCGTAATTACAGATTACGAATCACATCTCAGGGCCCTATTACTCATTGTTGACTCATTATCATAGAAGACCTTTCCACGCCCTTTTCAAGAATTCCCAAAACAAACGATCCAGGTGGCTGCGAGGCCCCCAAACCTCGACTTGCTCGAAGGCCCGGTACCCGGTTAATTCGGGTTTTGGGGTTTGTTGGATTTTCGGCGCTTTGGGTGTTGCTTTCAGGGTTGTTAGGCAGAAATTTGGGACGTGAGGATTAATTAATGTGTTTTCAGGATGGATAGTGATTTCTGTGCCTTTCGTCGGTGAACCTGGAGCGGCCAGGTCTGGGATTGCAACGTAGCAGGCGAGGGGTGAGTTGCCTTGGAACCTCAAGAGCAAGGCAAGCCTTAGAAGATGGACACCGTTCCTACCTCACGGTTGGACAATCCTGACTCAGTCCATGTGCGTTTCATGACTCAGCAAGCTTGAAATTGTGTTCCAAGGTGCAGATGGTTTGTAATTTTATGAAGGTGCAGTGATACACGCAGGGTTTCTGCTCATCGGCCGGCGGAGTGCTACCCACTAACACCATTGCTGCTACCACAATTGCTGCTACGCACACATACTTCTACACCTCCTACTGCTAGTGCGACGAGGACGTTCACGACGACGACTGATGCTGCTGTTGGCGACTTGTACTGGGTAACCACTACCCCTGCTGGTACTGTTGCTGCAGGTACTGCTGCCCATGCTACGTAAGCACACGAGATGTTGCTGTGCGCCTTCTCCTTGCTAGGTATCTGTTCTGGTCACGCCGCGCATTTCTTGATGTGAGGTAGGGTTTTCATCGTTTGGTGAGTGTATATACGGCTCGTGCTGAAAGTTTGTTGGAACATACTTTAGGTTCTTTATTCGGACGCTATGCATAAAACCCACCTCATCTCGCTTCCCGAGCTCTAGCCGCACGCCGAGGTGAGGGTAGCACCCTCGAAGCTGCTTTGCGTGAGCGACTTGAAAAGGCCATTACACGAGCGTGGACTAGGTTTAAAAGGGTTTTGGGCTTCGGGATGTTCAGGCTTGAGGGGTAGATTTGTTTTGTTACCTCACTGAACAGTTGTGTGGTTTTGTTACAGAGCCTCAGGATTTGCCCTCTTCAGAGTCTGGCCGATTGTCACAGTATGTCACAATTACATGGCTTCACTTCGCATCAGCTTATATGAGCGTCAACAGCTGTTGCTGTCCTTGTTGTACCATACATTGTCTAAGGTGCAAACGAACCATGTTTCAGGAGCCTCTGACCCTCAAGACTTTAAACCTAGTTTAGGACGGATTTCATGATTTCGGGGGCACAGTGGTCAGGCAGTTGAAAGTGTATAGTCCACAATGGTCAGGCAGTTGTAAGGTGTAAGTGTATAGTCTCCTCAGGAAATGGAGATTATCGGGTTTATCGGGAAACAAGTGGGTCTCAGTGGGCACGACAACAACGGTTCAAAAGAGCTTAAGAAATCAAGCGTTCAGCCTGGTAGCGGAAACGTTCCAGGATGTACACTTGTGCAATCAAGAGCTTAAGAGCTGCTAGTGATCCAATTACCTAGACTAAATTCTGAAGCGCGAGTGCTCTTTTTCGATGCCGTCGAGTGTCGAGTTTGAGGCATACTGTGACGCAAGGTCTGCTCGAATGGTGAGGCCGCTATCCAAGCCTCGATCAAGAAGTGCTTCTGTAGAGACAGCGCACCGGGTAAGATGGGTACATTTTTCTCTAGTCCACCTGGTCATCAGACTCTGAGGCGACTCTGCGGACTATGACGAATCCAGCATGCCGCTACACGGTTTGAGTCAACAGCGTTATAACGAAAGCCAGGCTAGGACGAACTACCTAGCTTTTGGGCAGCTTGTCAACTTGGTTTTTGGAGGGCTCTAGTCGCAGTTGGGAGTTTCAGTGGGGGACACTGATATAGACTCCGGAGCATGGAGATCACCACTGTAATAGCGACCCCCCTGCCAAAAAAGTCTGCCCTAACCCTTCACTGCCAGATCGTGAAGCAGTTGAAGGCGGAGGCAGACTCGAGCTGTGTGTCACATGGGTGTTTGATTGTACCAGTCTAACAGTTATAGTGGTCTTGAAGGGATCCTCCAAGCAAAGATTAGATGGTCTTCATCGTCCACGGTAGCGGGCGGGTGTGTAGTCTTAAGTAATAAATAGCACAAGGCATTCGCTCAGTCTGGATCAGGTCCAGGGGCATAAGCTAAGGTTTCAACCCTAGAATCCTAGACCCTCAGCTGAGCGCGCCTCTTCCTTTTCTTCTCTCTGGTAACAAGTGCGACGCCTGGTAAACCTGCCGTGCTTGCCTGGTTTGTGCACAAGCGATGTGGGATCCGAAACAAACCCTGAACACTTCGGTTGCGCCCTAAGCCTCAAGCCCTAATCGTGCGACAGCGCTGGAGTGCTTGCTCGCCTCAGGGACGGGAGCTGGTGTCAGTTTTTGGGGTCGGGCTTCACCGACACATGCGTGAGCGTGCGCGCGTCGCAATGGCGAGACCGTTTGCTGCGAACGAGTCGTGGCCCCGAGAAGTGCCAACTGCTTGCGGTGGCTGAGGGCGGCAAAGCGACAAGCAACGTGAGCAGCCATATGTCCTGCCTTGCTTGCGGCGAGGGTTGCCAGGGAGACAGCTGATCCAGAGACTTACCACAACCAGGAGGAGGAGGAGGCTCCAGACTGTTATGGTGCACGAGTGCGGCTAGTTGCGTTTCAGTTGCGTTTCTGGCCTGGAGAAGCGCAAGGCAGAGAGAGATTTCGAGACAACTTTTGCTTCACACAAACTCCGAGGCATGCTTCGCTTGCCCGAGAAGATCGTTCAGGTCAATGGCATGTCCGCCGTTCAGTCTGGGCTGCGCGATACTGAAAGTCGCGCGAGCCAAACTGCCACACGTTCCACAGCGCGGTGTATGACCGTCCGAGCTGTGCTGCACACGCGCTCCAGTTGATGGATCATGCTGCTCCGCGAGCACCTTGGGTAAGTAAGCTGCCGAAGAAGTTTATTGACGCATGCCTCACTGCGGCGACGGGGCGCCTAAAGCGCCAGGCGCCAGGGTGCGTTTTACACATCCGCCGGAGCGCCCATGACAAGACTTGCGCTCCGCGGCACCGAGGGTTTTTCAATTTCACGCTCCCTAAAAGCCCTACCATGCCCTTACAGGGCCTTAGGGCATTTAAGGTCTACGGTGCGGGTTTACGGTGATTCACGTCGGTAGACCAGAAGCGCAGCACAAAGGTTGCGACCGGGCACTCAACTTTGAAGGTTTTGGTTGGCTGATTGTTGGCACGTTTGATACGAAGTGGTACCCACGGTCGTTAGTTACACATGGAACTAGGGGAGTCTTGATCAGTTATCATCCTCACTTCCCTAGTCCCAGTCTTCAATTGCCGGTGTGGGCGAAGGGCACTCGATAGCAAGTAGTTTTGAAAGCGACGCTACCAACTCAGCTACTTATACCTTCGTTTTGAGTACCCAAAAGACCCTTTATGCGACCCCGAACCCTGAAATCCTCAACCTCCGACCGCAAGAAGCCCGAGGAACCCCCCTAAACCCTAAACCCAGCACCGGCTGAAGGTGACGTTGGCCTTCAGCATGCAGGCGTCGCAAGCTTCGCGAGGTAGATCTGGAGCGCTGAGCTCAGGGGGACTTGGGGTTCATTTACATAGGAATCTTCACTGGCTCAAGGCTTCTACAGGGGTTCTTTTCAAGCTTCACAGAAGTGTTCGTTGCAGGGTTGCTCTACGGGCTTATGGAGTTTCCTTTTGAGGTTGTACAAGGGGTCCTTTCGGGGTTGCTACAAGGGTTGCCTACAATGGCTCGATAAACAAATTCCTTCAAAGGTTATTGTAATGAACTTGTATCCTGATCCGAAAGAAAAGGTTAATATTAGGGCTTAGCTTGACCCTACAAACTTTAACAGCTTTAAGCTCTATGACCCTAAACAGGCCCCTAAACCCTGAACCCCAAGCTGCCTCCCGCCAACGTATTGGTAGGCCGGCTGCGAACATAGAGTTGATCTGGCTTGTCCGAATTGCGAAAGCGTAAACCCTAAGTGGGTTCGGCGTCCTTGCTTTCACCCACGTAACGTTTTGTTTACTGTGGCTGGCTCCTTTGTCAGCAGGAGTGTGAGGTAGCCCGGGCTCGCAGCCAACAATCTTCAGCTCACTCAGTCGGATTATTACTCCCTGCTGTGCGACTCTCTGAGCTGGGCAGCTGGGCGGTGCAAAAACGAACCTGTAAAATCCCCCTAAACCCAAACCTCTCTCTCTCTCTCTCTCTCTCTCTCTCTCTCTATATATATATATCTATACACAATTCTGCAGCGAACCCCTAAACTTTAAACCCCCTAAGCCCTGAACCCAGCCCTTTTTTTTTTGTGTCTCCAACCAGGCCTCCGGCGGAGTCCAAGCCATGCGCGCCGCTGCCGCCTTCGCGGTGGCGGCGGCTGCAGAGGCGGCCGCGAAAGAGGCCATGGGGTTTAGGGGCTTGGGGGGAGTTTCAGGGTTGAGGCTTAAAGCTAAAAGTGTTACAGTTAAACACTTGACAGTTGACATCCGCGGCGGACAGATGTTCTCTTTGCTGCTCTGCATGTTCACCGAAATTGTGACTCCACATCAGGGCTTGTAACCTGTCGGGTAGTTGGGCAGTTGTGCATGGTTCCGGTGCCAGTGTAACTGATTGGACCAGTCAGTGGCGGTGAAGCCTGCCTTGAGTCGGAGACAGTGTGAAAGTCGAAGCATTAAGCCACTCACGTTAAGGTTTCAGGCTTAAGGTTTATTATTCAGAGCTTGCCGGTTGTACTAGCCTCACTTGTTTTCTCTGTGTGTGCGTATGTGTGTGCTCGTGTTTCGGTTTTTGGGGTGCGCAGTCTTAAAGTCTGGCTTTTCAACTCCGTAATCGCTGGATTCGGGTTTGTGTTCCGGCTGAAGGTGCGGGAAGATTGAGGCTTGGTCGTGTAGATTCCAGTGTAGATGTTCGGGCGCCAACCAGAGGCCTGAATGGTTCCGTGTGCTTTTTAGGTCCGATTGGTCTGCCGTTGGCACGCTGAAGGCTCCTGCTCCATGCCCGAAGCCCTGAACCAGACTCTGTTGGTGTATAATTGAGTGTTGTCAAGGGTAACACTCCTGTGACGGAAGCGTCCTGCCTGCATCCCACTTTGCCTGCGGTCTGTAGCTCGTATCGACAGGACAAGCACAAGCGAATTGCATTTCTACGTCCACCAGCCCTTCAATTTTTGGGACTATGGAACCTCGTCCTTCGAAATCACAGAGCATAAAACCCCATGCCCTTAACCGTCAAGAGCATTCGCCATACCAGGCGACCATTGCAAAGCCGCCGTAGAAAACCACCAAAATTTCGTTCGCGCTTCTGGCCACTGGTTTGTGCCATAATGTATACAACTTTGACTTATAGAAGATACATGAAATAGTCGCCTATAACGTGTATGGTTCGATATTTTAAAAATTATAATCCAGAAAATGATTAATATTTCATTTTGTTGTATTCTATATGATATTCACTTTACGAAAGGGAATATAGATCCATGGAATATTTGCTTGACTTCAAGAAATCGATGATATAGAAACTGAATTTGATACGTCTAGATAAAACTATTAGGGAGCGAATTCTTGGATAGACAAAAAATAATATAAGATTACCCTGAAAATATCTTATATATATATTGGATATTAGAAATACCGCGATTTTGACTAGTCGACTTAGAAGCTTGTTTCTTTTTGTAGAAATACTTAATATCTGCGAAGATAGGATTTTTGGAATTCTAATTTATGATTATTTTAAGATTCTTAGATTATTATTACAAAGCGTAAATTGCGTTTATCTCTTTTTTTATTTACGGGTCGAGTGGGATTTCGTGGTAGGCGGGACAATTTGCCTTATGGTTGGAAGATGATAATTGATCTAGGTCTACGGACGAGTAATTCGCGTTTTTTTTTATTATTTATCTTCGCGGGTTCTATGGGTAAGCTATTTATATTTTTGATTGAGAATAGGAATAAAAATCGAAATTTATTATCTCAAAATCGAAAAGAAATATAATTATAAAAATGTTCATAAAATCTTCTTAAAATTAGAATTGGTTAGATTTATCGTCTGATTATACGAGTAAAGGTACCATTGAAGATTGCTCATAATAATAAATCTATATATTAATCTCTATATTCTAATAATAGAATATTACTAATGATCTAAGAAAAAGGAATACTATTGTTAAGATAATAATTTTTCATTTTGATTATTTTATATATTATTTCTAAGCGACTTGATAATTTTGATTTTATTCGATATTTTTAACGATATACCAATGATAAATTTCATGAAAATTCTTTTTTTATTCGAGTAATGATAATATTTTTTGTAAATATATAATTTTAAAAAAGAAGAATTTTGCTAATTTCTTA
>CAJNJA010067530.1:0-22680 GCA_905231915.1 Symbiodinium necroappetens
TCAGCCGCAGGCACTGAAGCAGCAGCAGCTGCTGCTGCAGACACCGTTGCTCGCGCCTCAACAGCTGCATCAGCTGGCGGCTCAACCGCAGGCACTGCTGGCGGCTCAACCGCAGCTTCTGGTTTTGGCGGCGGTGGCGGCTGAGGCCGTGGCGGCGCAGCCGCTGCTGGCTCAGCATCTGGTTCAGCCGGTGGAGGTTGCGGTGCTGGTGGCACAACCACACGATTCACCGGCCTCCATTGCGGCTTGTCTTGCCACCCGGCCTGTTGATGCCATATGCTCTTTCCATATAGCCCGCCTACAGGCAGCAAGTTGGCGGCTCAACCGCACCTTTGCTGGGGGAGGGCTGCGGCTCAACCGCGGCCGAGGAGGGCGGCAGGACCGCTTCGGGCGTCTTGGGGGCATGCTCTTCCGGCTCCACCGGCCTCTCGCACTGCGAGTCCAGCAACTGAATAGCCGCTCCTTCCTGCGAGGCCATTTTCCAAGGCCGGTTTCAAGCTAAACGGCGGCAGACTGGGAACCCAAGCGCTGCAGCAAAAACGCCCATCTGGGACATGAAATTTTGTTCGGGGACATTTAGCGACATTTGGCGACATCGGCCCCGGCCAAGATTTGGAGGGTCAAAATTGTCCGGTGACATTTAGCGACATTTGGCGACATCGGTCCGTCCCCGGGGCCCATGGATCTGCACGTCCCCGAAGAGTCATACATGTGGCGGCGACATTTGGCGACATCGTGTTTCCCAGAACCTCTGAAATGTCCGGCGACATTTAGCGACATTGAGGGTTTTGGCGTTTTGGACGATTTTCAACCTAGATTCTGCGGCACGACCGCCCCAATGGATGTTTTCCGAGGTCTGCGGCTCCACCGCCCTGGTGCTGAAAACTGATTCTGCGGCCTCCACCGCCGCGCGACCGAGCAGAAAACAAGGCATGCACACGTGCAGATTTTCGTTTTCCATGCCAGGCCGGCTTGTCATCTCTGGGTCATTTTGACCCAGGGGTGGCCGCAGCCCCAGCATTCGGCGGCTCGACCGCTTGAGCTGCTTCGTCCTGCGGCACAACCGCAAGAGGCTCCGCTGGCAGGCCCGCTGCAGAAGAAGACGGCCAAGGCGGCGGAAGCGGCGCTTCTGCCTGCAGCGTTTGCGGCTCAACCGCAATGGGCGTGTCCTCCGCGGGCTCATGCCGGTGAGGTCGGTGAATCCACTACAGCAGGCTCCTCCTCCGTCGGATTATAATCCGGCGAGGGTTCCTCCTTGACTGCAGGCTCTGCTGCTGGTGGATCCTCCGCAAGCGGTGCTGCTGGCGGCTCGACCGCCTCTTCTTCCGGCGGCGTCGCCTCTTCTTTTGCTGCTGCGGCGGGTGCAGCAAGCGGCTCAACCGCTGCTGCATCCGGCTCGGCAGGCGGCTCAACCGCTTCTGCAGGCTTGCTCGCAGGCGGCTCAACCGCTTCTGCAGGCTTGTTCTTTGGCAGCTTTGACTGTGGCTCCACCGCAAACGAGGAGCTGGAAGAGCTGGGCGTGTCCCTGCGCGTGGGTCGCGCGCACTATACTCATGCATGTGCACTCATGCATGCATGAGATTGGCATGAGTGCGTTATGCGTGTGGGTGTGCTGCTGTGATGCACCATGCTGTCATGCATGCAGGCGCTGCGAGCAACACTGCTTCACGGCAAAACATGCAAAAATACTGCGGCCCAACCGCCGGACACTTAAATTCTGCGGCCCAACCGCCGGACGCTAAAATTCTGCGGCCCAACCGCCAATTTGCCGCCAATGTATACATGACCGTGCAGGCAACATGCGTGATGGCAACGATGCAAACATTTTTTTGACAGCGGTGCGGCTCAACCGCGGCGAGTGCAAAGCAAAGCATGCTCTGTTTTGCAGGGCGGCACGACTGCATATAATCATATAATTATATAATTATATATATATATACTGCAATTTCTGTTGCCGCACACCAGTGCAACTTCAAGTTGTGCAAAAATGTTGCGTTTTTGCCTCACAGAGAAGTTCCGGATAACTTCCGGTTTTTGTAGTGAAATCTGCTACAAAAAAACCACCGGAAGTTAGCAACTTCGATAAGAACTTATTAACTTCCGCAACTATAGTCAGAAGTTATACCAACTTATAAGTTGAGTTAACCCAAGACAGAACACAAGATAGCCCAAGATATAACAGGGGTTAACTATGCGCGGCCCAGTTAGTATAGATGTATATATATATATTTATATTTATATTATATATATATATACACATACACACATACCTGCCCCGAATTCGAAGAAGCCGCAAGGGCTTCTGCGACTGCAGCACGGAGAGCATGGAACTCTGAAGCTACGGCTTGAGGATGCTTGAGGCTTATCGCCCAGCTTGCTGATCGGATGATCGTGACGAGCTTTCCAGCGCATCGCTCAGGCGCACAGAGAATCGTCAAACCGTGAGAAATTCCTGAATGTCCGGACCCAACGCCAGCCTGTGCAAAAACCAGAGCGCCAACTCCCACTGTCCCGCACGGCCGCAGACGGTTATCAAGGCATTGTGCGTGAACACCTGGTGGTCTGGCTCTGGTCTTGTGACAAGACGAGGTTTCAACCGCAGCAAAAAGACCAAGTTTTTCTAGGCAATTCATGAACGTTGAGCCCGGTACACACTAACGAGGCAGCCATCATTAGGGAAGGGTGAAGTCGCCGTGGAATGTAGGGGTTCTACGTCATCTGCTCTTCGAAAGTAACGGTGAGTTTTGCCCAAGTCTTTGCCGAGAGGCTGTGGGCATCACTTCCTGACACTCCATCCTGAGCGGCACATGTTTGAGGGGAGAGTTAGAATCTGCCAAAGAGCAAGTCTTTTGTTTTCTGTGAGGCCCCGGCTCTGCGAGCAGAGCCAGCGAAGGGCGCCATTCTGCGCCCTGTGCACACGCACCTGGGAGTCGACGGAGCTCGTGCTCAGCCGTTAGCGAGGGGGGAGCATCTGCCGTCCTTCTGCCGTGACTTCCTCTCTTATACTGTGTCTGATGCGTCCTTGTGTTCCATTGCTCCAGCTTAATGCTAGGCTTCTAATGGGTGCTTGTTCCACAAACATGCCCAGGTTTGTGGCAGAGAAACGGTGACAACCCAGGGATCTAGAAGGAATTTAAAGCTTCTCACTTGCATGACAGTTGCAACAACACATGAAACTGAACTTGCGTGGAACGACTCCCTACCCGCAGCCAAGCCCAGCTCAAACTAGTCGCTGATGGCGGCGCTGTAGGTGATCACATCCCGAACCACCTCTCAGATCAGTTGTGCCGAAGAGCACAGAGTTTTGTTGTCTTCATGCTGCCTCCGTTTCACACATGCAAGGTTTCGAACCCAAACTGCAATCGCCTGTATCTCCTCCATTTGAAGGAGCAGGTGTAGAGCATGCCTGCTTGGCAGACCGACGAAGCTTCTCATTTTCAGTTCCGGGTCTGAGTCCTGCATTGCTTAACAAAAACGGGCTCCTTCAAACGGGAGAAGAGTCAACTCTGTGGGTGGGTTCTCTTAATGATGGTGATGTCCTTAGCCTGAGAGTGATTTGGAGCGCTTGAGACCGCTACTGCAGGCCAGGGACTCCCAGCGCCATGCTTTCTCGCAGACTGAGATGGTCGCGTTGAAGCCTTCAGCTGACGCAGCGAAGCCAAAGCTGCCCTCAAAAACCCAAACGCACGCCGCATGTGCTGCGCAGCGGCACAAGCACAGCTCGCCTTGGGGCAACGGTGGCTCGCAGCTGAGAGGCTGATGGTTCCAGGTGTAACCACAAACACGGGCATCCTCGCTAACCTTGCAGAGGCAGCAGGTCGACGATGGATACCACATCCGTAACATTACGCAAAGCTCCGAAACGTCCAAAATCTCTGCATTCTTAGACGCACTGAGCCGCCTCAATAGAGACTTTGATCAAAGGCCCTGAGTCGCATATATGCGCATGCTTTGCACAAACGCATACGCACAGTATAATGCGGCACGATGGTGTAAGGTACTGAAATCGAATGAAACATAATGTAATATAACATGCTCATTGCCATATAATGTAATTCAAGCTGCTGTCATGTCAGAAAACATATGGTCACACGATGAATGAAGTACGATATGATGCAGCATAATGCACAGTACTGTAATTCAAGCTGGTGTCATGTGACAATATATATATTGTCATACGATGAATGCAGTACGATATGATGTAGCATAATGCGCAGCATTGCAGTAAAACTCCATTACAAAAGTCAATGCGATATAATTGAACAGGATATGATGCGATAACGCACAGTATTACAGCACATGAAAGAACAAAATTGGTTTACAACTCAATACACCACACTGTATTTTGCCATGCTTCAAAACAAATATGCAAGTATATATTATACTGCAATGATGCAACATAACAAAACATCGTACAATGTAGTGATGTAGTGCAACATAGTACAACACAACAAAATAACAACACATAGCATAACACGGCACAACATACCACAGCATCAAATATGCCATGTTAGGACATTTCATATTCTTCTAAAACATAACTCAATGGAACACACTTATTCTAACATAACATGACATGGCATTTCATAGAAAAATGAGATACTGTGTAACATGGTATAGAATAAGAGATCAAATAAAATAAGAATAACATAAGTGTAATGCCAGCGTGTGATGAATAACAATGATGTGCCTGCATATTCAGCGATATGCTTGTGTATTTATATGTGCATGTACAGTATGAATTTTATTCATATGTGCATGTATCTGTATAATATAGGTGTACACATAGATAGATAGATCGATAGATAGATCGATATACATAATATGTAGCACCGTTCCGTTCTGGTCCGATGTTTTTCGGTAAGATTTCTGGTGTGAGCCCGCCGCGGCCGCCGCGCGACTTCACCAGTCTAGACAATGAAATGGACAAAGCCCTCGAAAAGGATGGTAAGGAACAAGGCCTAACCCGGGCTCCTGGCTTTGGCCTTTGGTTGGCTCAGAGATTTGCTGAGACTCATGCAGCTGAGGAGCAGTTGCGAGGCGAGCTGCCAGTGGGCAAAAGTCTCGCACGCGCTTATGGCAGCATTGAAACCTTGGTCTCCCGAGTTTTAGATGGAGCCTTCGCTTTTGCAAAGTAAGTTTGGTGGAAACGTGGACGCAGGCACGGCACCGGCAGGAACCATGGAAAACGTTGATGTGATTTCATGACAAGGTAGATGCCAAAATCTATTCCGCTTGCCCTGTCTCCGTGCTTCTACCCCGCAGCAATTCTGCCCAACGAAAGAAGCCAAGCGTTTCGCCGAGTGACTGTATTCTGTCGGGTGCGCCCTGTTCGCCTGAGGAGGCTCGGTACTGGATGAGGTGCTTGGGTGACTTGGGTGTTCGGGATGCAAGACGGGCGCCTGCGAATGGCTCTCACTGCGCTAGAAGAGCTACATATTCAAGAGACTCAATATTCAGTAGCCATGCCGCAAAGGGAGAGTGTCCCAGGCTAACCATCTTCTGAGACACTTGAGCACGACGAGCACGACTCACTTCCCTGCTGTCCAGATGATGTCATGAGCAATCCGCTCCCCAATATCATCCCACCAATCTCGCTTGAGGCAGATGTTGCATACTGGGAACCCACCTTCCGGATTTTCTCATTCCTGAGCCTTTTATGTTGAAGCTCACGGGCCCCACAGGCCTATGTTCTGGTGCTTGCCGCAGCTTGCAGTCCACTTGTAGTCCTACCGTCCTACCTTCTGCGGATGTAGTCCTCCTGCAGACTTCAGTTTCCTTGCAGCCGCAGCAGTGCTACAGGCCTGTGGCCTGCCACTTGCGGCTCCTGACAGCCCCGAGAACACTTGAAATCACTTGAACGTTTGCCAAAGGAGCCCGAGACTCTCTTTCCATTTGTACGCGCTCGCTCTTCAAACGTTTGGGTTTCGGATGCTGTTCTACAATTCTCAAACTCACAGCTGCTTGAGGCAGACATCTACATGCTCAGAACGCGTCGCAGCGATGACAGAGACAGAGTACCCTTTGAGTCAGAGCTTCGTCATAGGCAGGTACTGTAATTTATTTGCAAACTTTAGGTTCCCAACCTCGGGCTTTTAAGCGACCTCTTAACAATGGCACCCCGAATTAGTGGCAAATAGTACGTACTCTTGCCTTTAAACAGGAGTGGACCGGCAGAAACCTACAACCGTATGATGTTCCAAGATCGCCGTCGATAAGGATAAAACGATGTGATTGAATCTGCACATGCAAAGCGTGCTGCGGCTACTGCATCATCTAACCTGATGCCACAAACCATGACAAAGGAAGTGCCCAAGTTGTGGAGTAAGCTTCCGGCCCGGAGTCCTCAGATTGGCATGCATCACACAATTAAAAACCAATGCATGAAACCACAGCCAATGTGAACCGTTGCCGAAACATGTGCAGATTGTGACAGTCGTATTTTGCATTTCTTTTCGTGCTGCTGCCTTTTTTTCGAAGCTCTGCATGCTCGAAACTAAATGCTGTTGACATCGAATTTCTCCCATACAGATAGGCTTGCTGGTTAGTTGCTGAACCACTAGGGGCTGACGCTGACAGGTTTGCATGTGTATGCTGTTTGGGTCCGTTTCATGCGTGCCGATGCGTCACAACCCAGGACCGGAGGAAGCTTTCAAGCGGAATGGCCTCTAACCTTGAAGAGCCAACATGTACGTCAATGCGTGGTGTGCGTCTGCATGGGCCAAGCTGTTCGAATGTCCCTTGTAGCGCTCAGTCCGATTGTGCTGTTGCACTGGGAATCGACCAAGGCGTGGATGAGTCGTGACAAGGCGTGTGCTGTTTCCTCGGACCGAGCGGCCCTCCAGCAGGCCAAGGGCAGCCGCCCAAGGGACGCTCGGCTCCATAGAGATAGCCTCGCCATTCCTGGACCGAAGGCGACGAAGCGACGGCAAAAGGTCTTGCAAGGTTCACTTTGCAGCGAACACCAACTCATGAGATGTTGTTGTGTCCATGAGCTTGAATGCGGTTGCCCCGCAAGCTTCCCAAGATACTACAGCATGCTCTGAGGATAGCTATGCCCCATGCGCTTTATCGCGAGAGTCCTCATCTGTAGCGCGCTCTGCCAATGACTTCTCTCCAGCGAACCGAGCACTGCCATGGAACCTACAGTGCCGAACATCATCGGGAATTTCGTGACAGTGACCGGTTGCATTTGTAACGCAGTACTTAATCCAATCTTGTCGATGTCGAAATGGCATACGCCGAGATCGGGGAAACGCTCAGCTCCGAACGACTTTGGACATGTTGTCAGCATACACAAACAAACAATGCTATATTCGCCCTGTGCTGCTGTGCTAGGTCGTAGGTCCGAGTTGTTTCCCGCTGCTTGCTTCCTCACGGGCTACAGATCAGTGCACATGGCGATCGTGGTGCGAACTTCTATCCAATTCCATTAGGCCTTGAATGATCGTTTCCCTGCCTTCGTGCTGATCTTCCCAAAGCAAACCCTTCCATGCCTTCCCCAGCCCCCTCGCGATAAGCATAAACAACATTACCTGACCGATGCTACTGCAAGAAGGCTATGTCTAACTGTCAAACATATGAGGGCAGCTCGTGGGTTCAATGCATTACAGGAGCCCTCGCCCACCGCGGCCCGTGCGGCTGGCAGTGTGCAAAGCAGCTCCAGCGCCATATTCCAGGTGAACTCCGGATCAGCGCCTCTCAGCACAAGGGAACCTCAGGGAAGCAAAGCAAAGTTCCATTGCCATGTCGTCGGTTCGACTAGCGAGCGAGGTACATGATGTGTGTGACTGCGGGATGGGAAAAAAGTGTCAACAGCAGAAGAAGCCCTTTGACAGCCACTGGCACAGTGGAAATGCTCCTTGCAACAGTAGTCCACCACAATCCCCGGACGAGCACTCCTCTCCACTTGTGGCCTAAATGTCTGCAAGTTTTCGAGGGCCATCAAACCTAAGTCCAATCCCAGAATGACATTTCTGGCCAAGGGGCTGCCAGAACGGTGGTACATGTCCTGAGTACTCGCTGCTTGCAGCTGGAGATGTGAAATGCAAATGCAGAAACCCAACTTAAACATCCAGGATGGAAGAGTCTTGGTAATTCTTGGTTCCTAGAACAGGCATTGGGAAGCTGTGTGGGATGGACGTCTTCATTTACTCATGCTCGGTCCTTTTGCACAAGCTCAGACTCAGTGCCGTTCGCAAAACCCCCTTGTCTGGTCCAAAGCTTCAAGAGCAGCTTGCCAACTTCGGCCAGAAGCCAGCGGCAAAACAGGTGCCTCAGTAGTCAATCGCAGCTTGGTGACTGAGGCAACATCATGGCATGCATAGCATGCGGCGTACGGTGACACGGGCCTTTTTGGCAGTATAGCGGTGGTCGACTTAGCACTGCTTCAGAAGCTGCTAACTCGACCTGATCTTAAACCTACAACTGTGTCCCAACACTGCTTCCATGTGGCCAACTGCAACGACCATCGCCAGGCCTCTGCAGGATTGCTAAAGCAATCACGCAGGGGCCACAAGGTGGTGTTGTTGAAAGCTTTGGGACCAGGCGATGGCTCTGTTGGGGACTTCTTCTACCCTGCAACCGACGCCTCTGCAGCACGCAGGTCGGGGGTCACGCGGAGGCGGTGGGCAGGAATAAGCCTCCGATGTGGAAGGCAAGTTCCAAAAAAATGCCCCAAGATGCATACAACCAATGTTAGGTCACACTTGGGCATAAAGCCTTCCGAAGCTCCACCGGTCGATCTCTAATCAACTGTAGCCACAGCCACACAACTGCATCACAACCTTTGACCGTGTCTTCGCCAAGAACTTATTACAATCAAATTTGGCTCTGAAGCTTGGGAGTCAGCGCGTGGTTTCAAAACTTCTAAAATATCCTTGGCGGTCACAGTGGAGTCCAGGGGCAAGGCAAGGGCGCAGTTCCATGCGCCGGCTTGGTCACCTCAACCCGATCTTCGATGCTTTGGATGCTATCGTTGGTCTGTAGACCAGGTGCTGATGTTGATGGCTTGCACCCTGGATGATTGCACAAGTTGTTATAGATGCATTCGGGCAAGTGACCAAGTCAAGACTGTGCTCAGCCTTATCCATATCTCAATCATCAGGTTTACAAGCTGGAAGCCTCAGCTAGACAAGTGCCAGACCGCCCTGAAGCATGCAGACTGAAAAAGCCAAGATGGTCGCTAATCGAATTCTTGCAATCGTGGGACAGTGGAGAATGGCTGTGCTGAAGCTGACCATGTCCGGAAGTGCTCTGCCTGGAGGGGGGGCACTCTTCGAAACTGAAGCTGGCAAAGGCCGGCCGAACCCTTTCGCAAAAGACTAAACAAGTTTGTAGGCGGAACATTGCAAGCTTGAACGCTCCTAATAACTCCAAGAATGCTCTGGCTTGAGCTGAATGGATATCGGGGAGCAAAGAAATCCAGGTCGGCATCTGCTTATGCCCCGCTGCCTGATTCACAACACGGCGCCTACATGCTTACAAGCCGAAACAAGAATTGGTGCGCCTGTGGCCATTGCGGTGAGCATATTCAGCGACTGCGGCCAAAACATCGAGTCGAGCTCCTACGGGGTCCAGCGACTCGCACGAAGCGGCACATATAACGTGCTTCAGACATCTGAAAGCCTCTAGCTGTGTTCATGACGACCCAAGCACATTGACAGCGAACTGCTCGACCTGCTGTGACCTGCCCAAAGTCGGGTTTGCTGGCCCTTTATCCAAAGCTCGTTGCGCTGCAGCTCTACATCTCAGGCAATCCGCCGGCTAAACTTGATTCGGTCCTTGTGCAAGGGTGCGTTGTCCACTCTGGCGCCTCCAGTAGCAGTAGCACCGAGCTTTGCAAGTTATCTTCCGACGTATGGCAAGCCGGTACAAGTCGAGTGCCAGCCGCTAGCTAATAGAAGTGCAGTTGTGATGCAGGACTTCTTTTGCGTTACCAACTATACCGGCTTCACAAGGTGGTGCGGGCCTGCGGGCCTGCATCCATAGAGTGAGCTTTCCTCTTCGAAATCCAATCCCAAACATTCTCAACAAACACCAATTGCAGCTCAGGATGCTTGTGCTCTAGCGACTCTTAGTCTACACCACCCATCATCCCTTGTATTGAGAATGATTGTCTCAAGTGTAACCCTGCGACCCCCTGCGACAGCCAGCATTTAGAACAAAACTGCGTTGTGGCTCAGCAGGCTCGCTCCTTGCCTCGTGAGCTTAAAGCACTGTTGAAGCAGATGGTGTCCGGAGGTAGGTCCCGCTCCTGCCACAAGCCACGATCATGGATCTCTTGTATTCTACGATCTCTATGCGGTCTACAGTATGCGGCTGTAAACAGGCTGGACGTGAGCCACCGAATTCTGGGCGGTTCCAAGAGCATCGGAAGCACAAGGAGATGACATCCCATGCTGGATGAGATCTTTGAGAAGAAGCCAAACCGCGAGCTGCAGCGGGATGTCTTGGCCCCTGAAGGAACCCTCGCATCCCCTCCTTCATGAGAGCCAGGAGCCTCACTCCGTGCTGCCAGAGGCTGCAATTACCTCGCTGGTCTTCGCAGGCAGAAGTCACTATTCCGGTTGCTGATCGCGAAACAAGCCTCAGTGCTGCTACAAAGTCGGGGGCACCAGCATCTGCAACGTCTCTGTTGATGTCTCTTTTCAATGAAAAGCTAGCGCATGCTACTGTGATACTGCATGGCATTTGACTGCTCGGAAGAGCTCTGCCGAGGCTTGCGCTGCAAGCCTTGATAGCGCTGCTGAAAGTGATGGCCTTAGATCCCGTGAAGGATGGTGTGAGGTTGCTGCGTGTGTGCATGCGGGCGAGCTGGGGCGTGTGGGTGGAGTGTAAGGGTATGAGTAAAGAGTAAGAGAGCATGCAGAAGGACTGTGTGAGCCGAACGCCCACCATGCATACAAGAAGCGCCTGCAAGGACCTGCGCCGGGGAGATAATGCGCAGCATGCATAGCTTGCTTTAGACCGGCATCCAAGTGAAACGAAGAAGAATTCAAGAATCCTAGGGCAAATCTGCGCCCAAATGCCAAACTGCGATGCTTGGGAACCTTGCATGAGGAGGCACAGCAAGCATGAGAAGTTGCGATTCTGGTGTCGAGACGAAACCCTGCCTCCGTCTGCTCCATTTCACACAGCAGCGCCAAGGCCGTCGGCCACTGGCTCGCCTTGCAGACTCCACCGACGGTTCAGAACACTTCGGCAAACGCAAGGGCCTGCCTTAATTAAGCGTCCTCGAATCTTGAGCCCCAGGAAGGGTGACATATGCATCTGCATGAACCATGACAGGCGGATTCGAATGAGTAGGCTCGGCTTGCATGAGCATGTATTTGGAATGGATTTGCGCAAGGCCGCAAGGCTACCATAATGCCATACTCGAAGTCAACAGCGTTTTGCCGTCAGCCTTCTCGCAAGCCTCCATAGCGCTGTTGAAGCTCACTTCGTCTGGCTGCAGTTGGTACACCTGAGATCTAAAGCAATTTGCATGAACTCATGTTTCAAATTTCTCAGAAAACTATTTCCCAAGTCTCAAAGGCTTGGATGCTTAACGGCGCTCACCTGCCTTTGGTATTGGCCTGTACGGCTTTGTGCCACCATCAGCATTTCAGACAGATGCCTCTTTGCATCCCCACGCCGCTCATCTCAAGTCTGGAGCAAGCTACTGGAAACTGCAGAAGCAGGTCAACTGCCAGCTGCCACTGGCTGCCTTAGCATCTGGAATGAACACTCCTTCGTCTGTGTAACTCTGCCATGAGAAGTGTTTCCTCAGACTCAGTGTTTTGTTTGTAAGGCCAGCGTCCATTGCTACCAATGCACGTGCAAATCCAGCAGCATTATTTTGATTTCTTTTGGGCGGGTAGCATTGAATGCATGATGCTGCAACTCAAGATATCTCAGTATCCGAAAATCGCACGGGCACGCAGCATTGCTGGAAATGCGCCATCAAGTCTTCAGCTGCAGAATCAGATGCTCTTGGCCAAAGATGCCAGGACCGCGCCCAAGCAAATCCTTATCCAGTTGGGCCGCACCGGAAAGAGGTTGAAAGTAGTGTACGCCACGGTGAAGCATCTGAACCAAAACGGAGAAGGAACAACTTACCAGGAATGGCATCCCAACAAAAGAGCCCAACTCTCTCGAAGGTGCATTTTTTGGGTCACGATTTCGCGCAATTATGTTCCTCTTGCTGTCCAGTGACTGGTCGACAAGCGACTTCCGTCTGGTCGGAAAGAAAGGCGGTAACATTCAGGACTTGGAAGAGGGACCGTTACACATCACAGCGTCAAAAACATGCAACTTCTTGCATCAGCTTGAGGTATGACCTCCATGTGACTCAGTCTCCCTTAGTCAGTCATTGGTTAAGAACTATACTACATGCTGCAAGGCATGCCACGGCCTTGAAAGGCAGTTCCGTGGTTGTTTCGACGCCCCCTTGGCCTTCTCAGTAGCTTCATGGCGACGGGCCATCCTTGTGGGCCGCCTTGGGCTTAGAGTCTTTAGGAGAACGGCTCGGGATTTGGATTTGGCAGTCGCGCTTCCGACTGGGTTCTTCAGACACATCGATCTCACAGGCAAACATCTTGAGATGTTGACGGATCACAAACAGATCAGCTCAGATATTGAACAAGCTCCAACATGGTCCAATGCTCTCTTTCCAAGGCCAGCTGCACAGCCGCAAGCAGCTCGTCAGTGCAGGGGCATCAGGATGGATTGCCTGGGCCTTTGCAATGCGAGTGAGGCTAGGGAGAGTTGTTCCGAGCCTTCTCTGAAAAATGTAGTATGCCTCGTACTACAACAGAAAAAGCACCCTCCATGCCATATCTTTTGGATGTGTCAACAGTCATGATGCATGCGGGAAGCCTTGGAGTCCACTGTGCAAGCGCCCACACACATCTTGCAACTTCCTTCCCTTCAAACCCTCTCGTGGTCTTCAGAAGCGAAAGAGTTCTGAACATTGAAACGGCCTAATGCTGGGAGAGAACCGGTGTTCAGCTGGGCATTTCGTGATGCTGAAGGGAAAAACTTACCAGACGACGACCTGGCGCGGAAGTTTGTGCCCCAGCGTTTGCGCGAATCCGGCCTCCATGCGCGAGAGCACGGCGAGCTGTTCCTCAATCACCGCAAACACAAACAGAAAAGTAGCAGCTGGAACTGTTGAGTGAAACTCCAGCATCAGAGGCGCTGTGCTAGCAAGCATGAGTCCAAATCGCAAATATCTCGCCACGATGTGGTTATGAGATGCAAGGCTCAAACCACAGAGGTGCGCCCGCGCAAGCCATTGCGACTGCATCCGGTCGGAGCTCGCCGAGCCTCAATGGGCTGCCGGTGATTCCACGATGACGGCTTTGGATTTGCTGGCTTGTGGTACACACAGCAGCCGGCTAGAAAGGCATGCAATGCAAGATCAGATTGAATCGTCGGCGACGGCAGTACTCCGATGCCGGAGCCTTTGGCGTGCTCTGACTGTTAAGATCCCTTGCTGCACTGACTACCGAGCCAGGCTTAGCTGTTCCAAATGTCAGGCAAAGTGCACCATCGTGCGAAGGATGTCCAGGGTCCACGACCAAACCGAACTTCGCTGGAAGCTTCTCATGGAACATGTGAGCGTGAACTCATCTGCAGACCTGAAGTGCCGGGCGTCATGCGATGCAAATATGCATCACGAGAGGATATGTTCCTACTTAGAATTGGGCAGCTGTCAGCATGTGGCAACACCAACAGGTCCACGCATGATGCCCTAGAACGCGAAAGGCTGCTTGCAGTGCACAGCTGTCGCAACAACATATCTGCGCCAAGCTGCATGCCTATACCGGCCCGGTTTGGGAAACCAACGCTCGCAAGAACAATCGGCGATGAATAAACTTCCGAATAGCACTTGCTCTGTTGCCAGACATGGTGAGCACATCCCAAGCGCTCTCTTGTACCGGAATGGAACATGAGCCCAAGCGATGCCGAGTGCAGTGTTGAATGCGTGCTTATGATATGAAAACGGCCCACTGGCCCGCCGCTTAAAACAATGGGATGATCGCTCCAGACTGCAAGAAACCAAACGAAACCGTAGCTTAACTAACGAGAAAGCCTGTGAGGGACCCACACAAGATGCCAACTGCAATCCGGTCGGCAGGGATCTCTGGGACATGCCTCGCACAGCAGCCTCAGCTGGTCGTGGGTGGTGGTGTGCAATCAATCACAACATGCCTGTTGCCGCTGCGCCTGGGGGCGAGCGCTTCTTAATTTGTTGTCAAGCTTTCGCACGTTGGCTGCGACACATTGGCTGGTCATATGAAGCCGAGTCAATTTCTGACAGCCCAAGCCTAAAACAGACCAAATCAATGCCTCTCACCCTGCATCTGAGATTCCAGCAAAGCAGGAGTCCATTTCCCATTACTATTGATATGTACAGCGACTGTACTTCGGTTGGCTATGACCAGGGCAAGGACGCAGCAATTTAGAAGCTCATCTTGGAATGAGCAGGCGACACATCAGTGGTAAGGAAGGTCGGGGAGATATTTGCAGCAAGGCCAGCCTGGCACGCCGCACCTTCAACCAACAAACTCGGAGATTCAAGGACCACTACTCAGCCAAATTTCTGAACGCAACTTCCAGTAGCAATGACATGTTCAGCCAAGAAGTGTGAGGGCACTAAGATGTGTGAACCCGTCCGGTCCCAGCTGTGAACAAATACTCCACTGCAACAAGCCTGTCCGCTGCAAAGTGACGTTTACTGCAGCCCACTGGGACGACTCGCCGACGACACCGATGGTGGAAGACAGGCAGATCACGTCTTGCCTAGCCGGCCGCCTGACTGCCTGAAACCTCTGATTGCATACGCTTTATAGTCATATCAACCTTCTAGGACATGATGTCTGGCCTTCTTCATGTGCTGATGTTGCATGTGCCCGGCAAGGGGGAAGGCCGCTTAATAGGTACTAGTACCGTATCCAACCAGGCTCGAGGCAGCGTGTTTGTGTTGTCTATGACTCGATGCTTGTGGGGCCCAGCTCACTGACTAAACGATGCTGTTCAAAACTACCTGATTCGGCTTCTGCCTCACGCGCGCCGTGGACAACGACTCCAAGCAGCTGATGCCGCGACCTGGTCGGTGGCTGCTCCAGTCACGGAAGACTTCAAGGGAACTCAGGCGTGTTTCCGCCTTGCCAAAGCTTTGATGGCAAGCTGCGCCACTGAAGCGAAGACCGGAGAGTGTCTGAGATCAGGGTGGCAGAAACCACGTCTGGCAGCCTCGTTCTGTCGGCAAGGCAAGACTGGGATTTGCTGGAAGGAATCTGACTATGATTCTCCTTCTCTGTTTTCAGGTGCCACTTCGGTGGTCGCGAGAGAACTCTGCTGACGCTTGCAAATCTGACTGCGAGCAAGAGTGATTGACTTGAACTCCGCTCTGCGTGAATGACCTCCAAAGTGACGCGAAGTCTGGCAGTCCTCGTGCCGCTAGAGGCGCGCACCCAAAACCAGGTTCTCGTAAGAGTACAGCGAATGAAACGTGCGATTGAAGAGCCTCATGATGAAAGAAGCAGCATAAGATATATAAGATGCCAGCCAACCTACGACAAGTGATGCTCGGCAGCTGAGGGGCAATGCCTGCTGTGCCAGGTCGGGGAGACAATCCAAAGCTGCGATCCAACGGCTGCCTTGCGTGCGGGCCATGCTCGCGTGAAGACGCGAAGCGTAAGGGATGGGCGAGCAGGGACGAGGAACGAGCATCGGTTGGTCGGGCCTGTTGGAACCCTCGGGAACTGAACCCAACAGAAGGATCACGAATCATCCTTTGCTGAAGTATCCAAATCAACCTTATAGAACTTGCCAAGGCATCTGCCAAGATTGAATCAGATTGAACACTCAGTGAAAACCTCGCAGGCAAGAGTCCCCTCAGGCAGCCGGCCAAGGATGAATTGTAGCTGATGAGGTCACGCTGTAGATTGCCGTCCTGGGCGCAAAATCGAAAGCCTGAAGCACGCGTAGCGCTTGCTTGAGAATATGTGTCTGCTGCGCCCAGGTTCATGAACTAAGGCACGGCACTTCAAGTGTTCAGGTCTGATTGCTTCGACATTAACGTTTTGGGCAAAAGGCATGGAACCTCTAATACTCTAATCTCTAATGATTCGCCCGCCATACCTTGGGGGGGGGGGTTCCTGAGACTTGCAAGCCAGCACCGGCCAAAAGAGTAGAACGAATTGGCCCACGAGCTTGTGCTTCCAGCCCAGCAGATTAGAGTTCATGATGCATCTTCCCGATACTCCCTGGGCTGCAGACAGCAGCACAAATGCCCCATGCAAAGTGGACAGTGCGTTGAAGCATGCCTGTTGCCGGCTTGGTTGAGCACGGGATTTAGGTCATTCGATCACGCCGGTCGCGTTCACCAGTTCAGGAAAGCTCAAACCTAGACCATTGTCGACCCTGACAAGGGGCAGCCATCTCCTTCAGGAGCAGCTGGCCAACTTGCCATTCGCCGCGATTGGCAGCACTTGCGGCTGTGTTGTAGCCTGCAGCCGCACACTTGATGCCCACGCTGCAGCACTGCAGCACTCGCACTCGGCAACGGTGGTCGGAAAACGAAACGAAACAAACAAGGTGAATGAACAAGCAGCCCAGCGAAACTCGAAGATCCAGCCTAAAACCCCGTCCAAGAACCCCGTGTACTCCTAGGCCGGTCGTACATGTTGCAGGACGGAGCGTGGGCCGAGAATTCATCTGCTCAGCGTAGTCTATCTTCGGCCGAAAGCCCTCTGGCAAACTGGGACCTCCTTGATGCTGCCCATTTAACAGTTTAACACCATCGACTAGTTACTGCACACTCCGGCTAGTTTTCGCTCACTCTGGTCCAAATCAACCACCCTCAATCAAGGTTTCACTTCCCGGCGGCTGATGGCATCCGGGAGAACTGGTGTTGCCAACAGTAATGCTAGTCCTGCTTGCCAGCTGCGCCCACGCCTTTGGTCCGGGTTACAAGCTTAGGACTCACATGCTAATGGATTCTCACGAAAGATGTGTCGTTACTCCTGACACTGCGATCAGCGGCAGAATGCGAACGCCTTCTTACTAGAGTGGAGCCCTCAACTTCCCACCAGACAGGGCGAGCTTCTGGCAAGCGCTGATGGCTTTGTTCAGTCCGATGACGTCCAATCCTATGAAGGTCCAGTCTCACTCTAGCTGCGGATGGCACGAGCTACCACGAATGAAGAGCCCTAGTCTCCGTAGTCTAAATACGCACGAATCAGAATTCGGGCTACGGTCAGCATTGATGCCTGCTGGAAGCCATGATCCAAACTCGTGGTCATCATGGACAACTTGGGCTTTGTAGCTGGGGTGACTCAACACATCTAACTTAATCATTAAGCATGGCTCCTGGCACGATGACCTAACATTGACCTTACATTACATTCACACTGATACAGCAGTGTAAGATTGCGCCTTTCTAACACTTGCCCTTCAACACTCAGTCCAAATTACCGCCTGTTCAGGCTTCAAACGGCAGAACAGCATGGCGAGGTTCGATGTCGGTCTGAGCCCATTTGCCGGACCTCTGCTGGAGATGGGTAGTGACGCGGAGGCTTCGTTGTGTACGACCCTGGCTTTATGGTTTCAATCAAGCTTGACACGCCTCGACTCAGTTGCACCGTTCGCTGTGCTTTGAGTTGAAGCGAGATGCCAGTTCCAGGCTCCGTTGCCATTGAGCCGAGCGCTGGCAGGACCTTGGCAGCTCGGCGGTTGGCCTGGGGGGGGATGGCGGCCTGAGGCGAACCTTAGAAGACCCTGCCCAAACAGTATGGTTTCATACGGTTTCATGTCATGGGAAGACGCAAAACGGCCTGCAGCCCTGTCCTTTCAGGCGAGTGGCAAGGCCTGCCCCTGGCTCGGCGGCTCCTGCAGCCGAAGCAAAATGACGTAAATCATTTTACTGCCGGCTACTCTGATGTTGCCTCGTTTGCCAAACGTGTCTGTGAAAGCGGCAACATGACCTTGGGCCGTGATTTTGGAGTCGATATTTCATCACCTGAGGAGGCTGTGTCGGCAGTTTTCACTGAGAGATATCTGAGGGAGAGACATCATGCAACCAGGTTTGCAGGTCATGTGATGTTGCCGAGATATTTCCCGCGTGAGAACAGTTTGAACACTTGCTGCCTCGGCGGACTCCGGCATGAAGTCTGGGCACCACAAGAGTGACGGCTGCAAGCTGCGCTTGTCATGAAGATCCTCAAATATCCTCAAGCCCGGAAGGCCTGGCATGCTGCCCTGGACATCCGTGCGCCAGAAAACAGCCATGGCGACTGCAGCAAACGGGGCTACGCCCAATGCCAGGAGATTTCGTGGTGAATGAGCTTGCTTCAACTTCAAAAGCACTCTCAACCTGCTGTGCATGGAGGTGCTGACAATCTTGACTATCTCTTTCGCGGCCAGCGCTCCAACATCCTGCAGAGATGCAACAGCCTCCTGACAAAGTCAACTTGCCTCAGCTATCCTCATCAAGCTTTCCCGAGCCGTGCGGTGAGTGAAGCACAAGAATGCAAACCTATACGTTGAGACTGAGAAGTCCACCTGGATCCACGGTGCCATGCTGGCAGCCAATCAGAATTCAAGTAAGTGGGGCCCTCTAGGAAGCAGTTTTCAAAGACTGTGCGACTGGCATTAAACGTTTAAGCAACACAGTTCAGCCACGGATGAGGCAAACTCCAAAACTGCGTGGACGCTATCCGCTCCTGAACGCTCCAACATCCCTCCGATTTGCCGGTTTGTAAACTTATGTCACAACTACCCGTTTAGAGAGCACTACACGGCAGAAGGCAAAGCTCCTGTTTTCCATCATGCAAGAGCACGCTGCAATCCTTTCCGGAATTCTGCATGCCGGCCACTGCGGTCAGTGGCAGCTGCCCTCCGGTCCATGGTGTTCACACTTCCAAAGAGTTTTCTCCCCACCATTTTTGAACCAGCTCAAGCATCCAGAAAACGTGCTGAACTAGTAGATTCTTGATTTCAGCCTTTGCTGCAGGTTGGAACTCGTATGGCTGCTGCCTTTAGTTGAAAACCAGCCCCGGGGAGATTCTGCAGGAAAGGGGAAATGCACACGAAGCCGAAAATGTCACGGGCTTTGAATTTGTGAATGCATCCCAGTGTTTATTGGGATACGACGATCATCTTGAACTGCGTGAACAATGGAGCCTAGAACGCAGCCCAAACACTTCATGCAGTTCTGAATTTCTGGCGGCCAACTCCCACCGCTCCAAAAAAGAATCTCTTGGACCTTCGCGTTATGTCATGTTAGGTCGTACTTCCGAACAGGAGCCATCCACTGGCGGGTGCGGTCGCCAACCTAGATCGAATTAATGGGCTTCCTGGAAGGTCTGGAACGCTTTGACTTCATCCTTGTACGCAGGGTGTGTGAAAAGATCTTTGGCCAAGTCTCTGAGGTTTCCAGCCGAATCCGCACACTACGCCCTACGACTCCGAGTCCAAAAACCTCTTGATCACTCCTGGCCTCCGCCGTTGTCGCCTTTGTGGCTGTGTCATTCAGTCTGCCTCAGGTGATGGGCTAGCTCGACTTGGGCTCACTGCTCTGTAGATTGGGGCGACGGCTGCAACTGGACGATGTTAATTAAGTTTTCTGGCAACACAGGTTTTGGGCTGCAACACAAAACACACACCGGTTCTTTCGAGATGGGCTACTGCGCTGCATGCGATTGCGAAGTGAGTCGTGAATGCAGCAGCTCCCTTTTCCGCGGCAAAAGACAACCCTCCACACTGGTGCCCCTCGCTGTGACGTAGCGCTGCACGTCACATGTGGGGCGTGGTGTCAGGACCTCCAAACCATGTGTGCGACACAGTACGGAGAGCATGCCGTCGGCATGCTGTTTTCATTCGAGCACTGCTTCCTTCAACCTTCCGTCAGGAATTCCTGAACCACGCCGAACACACCCAAAAGCTGAACAAATTTGCAAGCTGAAGGGGTTTGGGCGCAGGGCTGATGAGTCATACCTCATACCGTTGAGTGTGAAAGAACTTTGTAACTTTCGGTGGAGGGACTTCGAGTCAAGGGTCTCTGCACGAATCCTGTCATGAGGAAATGCCTGCGGCATTCCCGCCATGACGTCAATAAGGCCGACTACTACCACGGCCGGCATCTTAAAAAGGAGAGTGCAACAAATGCACGAGTCCAAGCTGGCTTGTCATGGCAAGCCTTTGTAGCCAACCTGCAGGCCTATGCTGTACAGGGCATTGTCAGGCACTAGTGACGAAGCCAAAAGACGGTGCAGAAGTTTGAAGGCCCTGTCGAGGGCGGGGGAGGGGGAGGGGGAGTGCAGGAACATGGGTTGAACGCACCTCCTTCATCCTCCTCCGACACAAATTATCAGATCCATTATGGTGTCCATTCCAGCATAGCTTGGACTCGCGGAGAATTGATAGCATCCAAGGCTCTAGAATGAGGAGATGGGTTGGTCTTCTCAGGGTTCTCAGGCTTGTCGACAACAGCTCAAGCATTTACATCACGCTTCAGCAGTGCCAATTGACAACCAAGGAAATATTCATAAGTTCATAAGGTAAAATGGTAGCAGAAGCTCGGCCAACTGCTGGCCAATATTTGAGGAATGAGAGACTTCGAATGCTGTCACAGGTGCTGCGAAGGGTCTTCCAAACACAATATGTCGGCCCACGTGGATATCAGCGTAATCGTTGCGTACCCATCTCCTCCTCCAGCTATGCTGCTGTGCCGCAATACTCCATAGAGCTACTTTGTCGGGATCTTCCCCTCACCGTTACCGTTCAGAGCTCGCGGATCGGACGACAAGAAGTCTGGAAGGGATCTGGGTTGCTGAATTGCATCAGGACGAGTCACGGGCTCTGGGGCAGACGTGTGGTTTAGTCCGCCTTCGAATTCCTGGCAGGAACGATCATGAGCGACCTTAAAGGCCTCAAAGGGCATGTGCAAGTTCCTCAGGTCAACACTGGGACACCCCAAGAAACTAGGGATTCAACAATGGGCCTCCTACATGGGCAGTTCCATCCCTCGACGTCCTAAACATGACAAGAAGGGCCGTCACTCATTTCCCTCGAAGGGCGGCCAAAGGGATAACATCGTTGCGCTCAGGGTTTCTACACTGGTTTCAACCAGCGGACGTTTGCAATCGAAGCTGCCCCCCAAAAAAGACAATGGTGAATCAAGTCCCGTCTTCCGGTAGTCCGTACAGTTACCGCCCAGCAGTCGTCATTCGAACCTGCCAGCCTGCAGCTGATAAGTAGGATGATGGCACGCACAGTGGCCCTCAGCACCTCTCTAAACCGAGCATGATAACATGCGACACCGCACGCATGTCGGTCGAGCGAACTTGAAATTCAGGTGACCAATACTTTTTTGAACGAGGTCTCTATCAACCCTGAACCCAGAAACAGGCTCCTTTCCTCCACCTCTTCGAGTTGCTGGAGTTCCTTGCAGTGGACCTCTTTAGCTTATCCCAAACCCAACCACAGTTCTCTACCCCTCGAACCCACAAAGCACGATCAGGACCGTGTGCTGCGATCGGGCCGTCTGAATCACGCAGCCAGCAGGTGTCATGGCTTGGGTATTCGTCCTAAGCCACTTGACTTTAACCACTTGAAGCAGAACAGCTGTGGTGCTGAGGCATGAGCTTGGACTTTTGCACCGCAAAGCCTGAAACTCCCCAGTGATGAGAGGGCTAGGTAGATCGGCACCACGGTAGTAGCTGCTTCATGGTGTCCCAGCCGTCTAGATGCATCGGGCCGACGACCAAAAAAATAGCCTTCTTCCTTCTGCAACAAAGCAGGAATGATGGTGATCCTGTTGGGACGCACTGGGCTTTGATAGAAAGAATTATTAAGCGCTTGTGCTAACTTACAGCTGCACTCCCGTGAGAGGATGAGCACAGCAAGTCCCGTGGGGATGGACATCGCTTTCCATCGGTAAGCCGTCTCTTGACAGCTCACTCGTCGGTATTAGGTAGTTCATCGTGATTCCCGCAACTTTGGTCGGTAAGGTAACCATAGGACCGAGACTACCCTACTCGAATGAGTCAGCGGTGCAGACCTGAAGCTCAACCTTCAAAACTGGTCGTCCATGCATTCTCCAGGACAAATCCGCGACGAATCTTGAACCTCCGTAACTTCGACCCCAGACTCTCTTGCAAAAGTCACATTCCGTCGCCGCCATCAGCGGAGACTTTTGAAAGGCAGGCACCCACAGCGTATGTCCCAGCATGTCCTAGCCACTCGTGCTGTGAAGCACCGAAACTTCGTCTGCCGCTCAAGTTTTTCCTAGACACACGGAACCGACCTGCATCGTGCATACAACAGGCAAGAGTTACGCTACCACATCACCTACCTCGGGTTCGTGCACGGGCAATCACGATGGAATCAGCCTCTTGCAGAAGGCGGGCCGACCAAGAGCTTTGATCCCATCGTCGCAGAGGTCCAAGAGGCTCAGGCTAGCTCAGTGCTCTAAGCTTTCTCCAAATCCCGTCTTGTGCACAACCGATCCGTTGCATGCTCTTAGCCTTTCTTTCGCCAGGGCTGTGGGCAGGAGGATTGCTCCCCCTGCCCGCGCGCTCAAGCGCCCCCGTATGTTACGGGGCGAATAGTGAAATATGCTTGCAAAACCGAGGCGGACCCCCCACCAGCTCTCCCTCTCTCTCGCTCTTTCTTTCTTTCGTTCTTTCT
>CAJNJA010067541.1:0-15436 GCA_905231915.1 Symbiodinium necroappetens
ACGACTACTACGACTACTACGACGACTATTACTACTACTACTACTTCTACTACTACCACCACTACTACTACTACTAGTACTACTACTACTACTACTACTACTACTACTGCTACTACTGACTAAAGGATAAAGATTACCGTGCCAGAACGGTTCTGCTCATTGAAGGCTACAAAAGTACTGTGACAATGCCTACTACTGCTACTAGAAGCACTGGCGTCGTGTGAACTAGACGCAGGCCGATACATCGGAGAGCTGGTAAAGCGCCGCAGGAGCTGGTAGCACATCCATCGAGAAAAGAACACTTTACAGTGGGGTCGCGGGCTTAGGGTCAGGGATGGGTTTAGGGTTTAGGTGTTGCAGGAGCATGCGACGACCCACTGGGATGTCGTTTTCGTTGGATCTCTTTTGCTCAGCCCTGGGTCGACTCCAGCTAAACACCCTCCCAGAAGCTTTGGATGATCTGGAGGCCAGCACAGGACTCGATCCTGGAGCTTTCACTTGCTCCCCGCGCCCTCTTCGAATCCTATGCTTATGTCCTAGAAACCCGAGCCTGAAGACTAAGGCCAAGAGAGAAAGTGGGACGGGCCCGTTCCTCGCGGGCAGCACGCAGCTCTTCCGGGCTTGCTGTTCCTGGCCGGAAACTTCATGAGAGAGTTCGGACACAGGAACTGACAGGAGCACGAACTTACTTAAAGCTTTGAGTTGTTGGCATCCAGGATTCAGGATTCGGCAGATTGAGTTGCACACTCACTGGAGTCACTGGAGATCCTGATATTTAAATGTGTAGAGACTTTGGAGATGTTGCTGATGTTGATGATTCTTGTGGGCTGAATGAACTAGACTGCGTAACAAGCCCTCGCACAGCACTTATTGCCAGCTTTCATCCGGAAGCGATATGCCCGAACCCGTCCCTCGACTTGCCTACCGTCTGACCCGGACCATCAGGCATGGTGCCACCGCCACCACCGCCGAGCGCCTGGACCCAAATGCGATTTGAGAATGCCCAAGCGCAATTGGAGGGCCAAGGAATGAAGGCTTCTGATTTCCAAGGTTGTTTGCTGAATCGCCGCAGGCGTGCAAGACTGGGAAATGGGGTCTTGTAGAATTATGGCGGCCCTGGGATGCATGCGTCTGATACCAAGACATATTTTGGGGATGCTCCCGTCAACCCCTCTCTGCGGCTTTGCCAGACAGTTGGTACTACCCAGCAGGTTGCTTTCTTGAAGGCTATTTAGATGTACGATTGTGCGAGGTCGGTGACTCGGAAGACATCAGCGACACGGTAACATTTGGCTGCAACATCCAATTTCAAGGCAGCAATCTGTACCGTGCAGCATGCGACGCTTGATTTCAGAAAGCACCCCGAAAGGTGGGTGTCGCGCACCTGGCCACTGCCTTGCTCCGGCATGGCCGGTCCCAGGCCGGTGGGTCCAAACCGCCACTGGGCAGCGCCAAAGCCGCCCATGTTGCCCCTGCACCACTGCGACTTCGATGACAGGTCACCCAGAAGAAAGCGGCTGAACCTGTAGCGCGGCTCTTTCAGCCGTCGAAAGCGTGAGCATCGTGCCTGCCGAGGCCACCCCCGAAGCCACCGGCAAAGGTACCACTGCCACTGCCTGAATCCGAGACTTCAGGCCCGAGCTTTAAGAATACACTGTTTGAGACACAGGAGTGCCCTCCATGTATTCACACTCCTCAATCATGAACCGGACAAGCACCCCCTTCCTCCACTCAACTGTACCATCTTTCCGGAGTACTAATGGGGACTTAGGCAGCGGCTGCGCTTTTTTATGACACCGATCGTACTGTTGATGATATAAATCCTGCATGACCTTAAGGACCCCAAAACTACGGGAATTATGGTATATTCCTTCTTGAGAGTGATGCAGGATTTATTCATCAACCGTAGGTCCAAAAGAAATTGACACCGCCGGATCGGGACCTCTCCCTCGGCCTTTGCCAAAGCCGCCGCCCAGAAAGCCCGGGCCTTAGGGAAGACTTGAGGGGTTTAGGGTTTAGGGCTTTAGGGCTGCAGGGTTCTAGGGTTTGTAGGGTTTAAAATTTAGGGTATTAGGGCTGTAGGGTTCTAGGGTTCAGGGGGTTATCTGGTTCTGTATTTTTGCCGTTACTGGGTCAGGCGGTTGGAACTGGAAATTGGGCTCGGTCTCTGCGTGTGTATCCGTACATGCACACGCATAAGGTGCAGTACAGCTACAGATACGTACTTGGCTGACATATGACGAACCAGAGTATCATCTAACAGTATACAGTCAATGCCCGCTGAATACACAGATTCATCAGTCACGAAACATCAATCAGGAGGAAGCACACTCAAAGAAACTGCTCAGTCTTCGCGTAGACAAGGATATTTAGTCAGACTGCGAGAGAGGTGGAATATGTGGAAGCCACGAAACAAACCTCTCCTAACCACGAAGCTGGCAAACCGGGGGCCCCACCGGGTGGTGCGTCGTCGTCATCATCGTCGTCCCCTCCGTAATCGTCATCGTCGCCGGAATCCCCGTCGTCCGGATCTGAATGCCGACCATCAGAATCCTGCGACGACAAGAAAGGCGTGGCGGTGGGGGGGACAGCTGGAATTCTAAGCACAGTCGGCTTGTAGACGACAACTGCGCCTTTAGATCTGCCTGGATGTGTCGTGTTTCACTTCCTTGGATGGGCAGACTCGTTGCCCTCGGAGAGTGAAGCGTGTGTGCGGTGGACCCACGATGCCAGAACCCAAAAAGCTTATGGCGAAGGTCTGGAATACTGGGGACTACATACTACACCATACTATTCTACATCGCGATGTCGCATCAGCGTATTGGAGACCGCATATCCTTCGTGACAGGCCATCCCGCCTCATCCGGATGGTATGGCTGAGGCGGCTGCGGATCTTCCTTTCCAGGGGCTGGGGGTGCGGTCAAAGGAGCTCGGGGAGGGCGAGCACCGAAACCCCAATAAGCTTTACCAGGCATACTCCAAATACTCTATATAAGATCTATAGTATAGCCAGCAAACCGGTGTTATACATAGCATATGCATGGCTGTCGTAAGCCGAGTAGAATGCACATGCTTGTGCAGGCGGCGGGGCCATGGTTCGGACATTTGAGAATCAGGGCTTGGGGACCTGAGCCGGCACCCGGAAACAGATATTTACACGAAGCGCAACTGATGATGATCATCAGTGACAACTTTCATAGCCAACAACCGTGTTCAACCTTGGGCCCCCCCCATGTGTAATGCCTATGGCGCTGAGGCAAAACCTCAGGGTCGTCGACACCAGCCCAACCTAAAACAAAAGCAGCGGTCCTCCACCGGCTCAGGCTGTGCTGGCACCTTAAGATCAGGGTCTGGGTTCCGGGTTCCCAAAGGCATTGGAGCATCGAAAACTAAGGCTGCAGGTGGAGAAGCCGACTTTTTCTTCTTCTTCTGCTTCCTCTGATGTCTGTCAGTATTTTTGAGAAATTTCGGACCGCATAGTTGTTGAGTTGCTGGTACGGCTCGCAGAGACCGTACTGGCTCTCCTTCACACTGAGGGCCCTTCGCTCAGTGGGCAGCGACAGACTTGGTTTTGAAGTGACGGGCCAAAAAGGATGCAGAATTATTTGCTCCGACTTGACTTGGAGGTCTTGCTGCCTGGTAGTTCCACATGGCTAGGCTCAATGTAACAGAGTGTTGCAAGCGGTGTATGTCAACTTTAGATGCTGCAATGCGGCGAACATTCGGCGGGATTCAATCCTGCAGAACGGAAGCCCCTACACCCTAAGCCCTAAACTTCCTATACCCCATAAACAAACCATAGCTTGTTGTCGCTGCCTGCTTTCCGGCGGAAGCTCTGGACAGCTGGGATCGAAGAGGGTAAGTGCACGGGCCCCCGGTGGGGGGGGGGGGGGGTTGAGGTCGTGTTGACCCTCTGTCCTTCCCTTCCGCCTTCCCTCGCTTCCCTCCGTGCTGTCTTCATTTTTCAAGGCAAACAAGCCAAGCCGGAAACCATGACAGTACAACAAAAACATGCAGACTCCCATAAATCTGTACCAAGTCCTACAGATTCCACTCACCACCCAGTCTTTGGCTGAGGCAGGCGCAGGCGGCTCTGGAACGGCGATCTGATGCAAAGCGCAGCTCAGCTTTGTGTTGTCTTCTTGCACACATATCGTGACTCGACGTTGTTGGCGGCTGTTGGCGCTGCTAGGATTCGGAGTCTTAGGATCTCCAGCCCCGCAAACGTTGAATCTCGCAAGTAGAAACGAAACCCGCATGCAGTGAAAAAGACCCACGCGAAACACGCAGTTTCAGTCCTACAAAGGAGTGTACCCATAGGCTCCATAGTAGTTCCTTTTCGGGATTACCTTATAGGATCCTAAATGGAAACCACAAAGAAGGAGCTACTATGGAGCCTATGGGTACAGCTGCAGTCTTCTAAAGCTGGGCCTTGATAGGCGCAGCATCTACCAAGAGCGTGCCCGATGGACAGAGGCTGGCATCAGCCAGGGTCATCTGCATGTCCTTGCGGAGTGTTCGGTCGTCTGCCCAGGTGTTTAGTTTCCAAAGTTTCCAAGTTCGGTCCTGCGACTCAAGGCTCATCTAACGCCATCTCGACAATACGCTCTACTCACACCTTTATGCTGTGAGACCCAGAAACACCATCAGAAGAAACAATATCGGAAGCCCCTTTGTACTGAGTTGCTCTCGGTTGCTGTGCATTTGCACGGAATCCCTACATCATACTCGTTCATACTTATGTTGCATTATGCCACTTCACATTACCTGAAACTATACTGCATTACATTACATTGTACCATATCATATCATATTGCAGTGTCGATATTTTGCGTATTGTTTATATTGTGCTATGTTATTTCATGTTATGAGAAAATACATTAAGTTATATGGTACTATATTGTATTATCCTATGATACTGCACTGTACTATATTGTATTACATTATTTTTGTATTTTGTTAAGTCATATTCTACTGGATGTTGTTGAACCTATTGTATTCTCCACTATTGTATTCCTTCGAATATGTTGTACTATAGTATCACCCAGAGACTCCAATATCCCTTAATTAAGGAATATACCTTAAATCTTGTTAGGGTTCCTATAGTAATTTAAGGTATTTTCCTTCATTAAGGGATAATGGAGTCTCTGGGCAGACGCTCTACGACGACGGCATCCTGAGCAAATCATTCTTCCAGGCCTCGCCACTGACGAACTTTCGCCTCGGCGGCACCTGACGGTCGCTTGAGGCCCTTCGTGTTCTTTCAGGGTTTAAGGTCTAGGGTTTCGTCTTATCATTATTGTGCATACTACTGTTGGTATTGTTGTGGCGATTGTTATTGTGGTGCTAGTACTAGCTACAAACACTCTGTTCACTTTTCACCACAGGTGCAAGACTTGTGACGTTGGCTCTTGCTACTATGACGGTTATTTGCTTTCCAACGTCCCGTTTCCATCACAATTGTCCTACTTAATCGGATTCGAGACCATCTGGGATGCCTCCGAAGTTCACTGCAGAGTTGCAGTGAACAGGTTCGGACATGGGAAGCTACGGCTTTGCAGTTATAGTCTAATATAATACGGAGCTATATTACAATAACATATACCAGTATAATATCGTATAGTATGGTAATACAATATACAGATAATTAGTACATTATTATGTGCGTCTTGTGTGCGTGTCCAGGACTCACTAGAACTTATGGCATCCTCGTTGCAAAATCGTGCTGGGCTTCTGGGTATGCGAAACCTCTACGCACAGAACACCGGAGGACCCAGAGTCCGCGGAGCGGCCTCAATCCACTCTCTTGCGATCAAAAGCGGATCACTCTGTGCTGCCGGTGAGTGGTTCCTCTTGCAGAAGATGCAAACCAGGGGCTACCCTGGGGCTTCTCTTCGAGATGTCGGCGAGACTTCAAGCTCTATTGGGTTTTGTAGGCTGCAAAGGGGGGATGGCTTCAAAGCTCGCACCTGCTCCGCAAACACGATCGACGCTTCCTGGCAAGGACAAAGCAGACCAAGTCTCGGAAGCACATCCTGTCATTGTGTGAAAATTGAACAGAAGCCTTAGCAACCTGGAGCTAGGAACCGTCTATATAGTATATTATAGTATATTATAGTATATTATAGTATATTATAGTATATTATAGTATCTTATAGTAGATTAATTATACCCCAGTCCCAAAGGCCGCTGCCTCTGGGACCTGAGCCTCTGCAGTCGCGACATCCTGCCAAGGCTGCCAGGGGGCTCTTTCAGGAAGAGGGCGAGTCAGCGAGAGTGACAAAGAGTGAGATGAAGACCGTAGGAAAGACATGGGGGAGAGGAGAGGAGAGGAGAGAGTGCGGGGAGCCAGGGAGGGAAGATAAGGAGAAGAGAGAAAGCTCGACAGTTGCCTCGGGTTTATGTGTACTTCGCAACCTCATCCCAGAGTAAGGCGATAGAATGCTAGAATGTCGTTTCCGGTTTCAATTTTACGCTGTGGAAATGATTGCGGGGAGGATTGCAGAATCTGGTAAGGTATATACAAACTCCGCTACCGGCTACAAAAGGTGTCGGGGAATTTTTGGCACGAACCTCTGAGACCACGTATCCAAACACAACTTCAGAATGCCAAGGAGATCGGTGCACCCTATAAAGCTCCATGCTGACATGGTTTTGGGGTGTCTGCTCACACGTGGACAGCGGTTGCTGGCCGAAAATGTCAGCAGTTCGGAATTCTCGACGGCTGGGCTATGTCAGTCTAACGTTTCGGCGAATCGCTAGCCGTGCTTGCTGCCTGCAATGAAAGCACCCCAAAATCGCTTCTGTAGCTCCTGCTGCCGCCCATCCCTCATGCCCGACAGGCCGTTGACGAGGTCCTGAAGCGAGCTCGGAACACAAAAGCCGATGGTTTGGCGTAGCTTGGCATTGCTGGGGCTGCGGAAATCTCCGGGGGGTGTCGCGGAGGCATCGCACTCGGATGATGAGCTGAGTTCATGAAGCCGACTGGTTCAAAGGCACTGAGGCACACCAGGCTGCCAGAAGAAAAACTCCTGGACAGGCTACCTCGTTCTAGGACTATCCTACACTGGCAGAGTTCTACTAAATGCGCTGACCTCAGAGAAACTGTCAGAGGGCTGGGGCTCTTTCAATTGTGACAGGTGAAGGTGGATCCATGTGCTTTTCTTTACAGAAAGATCGGCTTGAAATTGGTGATTTGCTTTCACTCCAAGCCCAAACACAACAGCACATTGAAACTCTGATCCCCTGACCTTGCGAAACCCCAACCTAACTCCTACCCCTCTGCCATGTTTCAAAATACCCAAAAAACACAACGCAAATACCCGACACCCCCAATCCTACAGCCCTTTACACCCGAACCCCTCAAACCGGACAAGAAGTCCAATTGAAGGATAGGGCTCTGGTGTGCCTTTTGCTATAGCTATATTAGCAAGATTCAGGCGCTTCAGGCGCTCAAGGAAAAGTATTGCGAGTTATTATACGGCCCCGCAGCTCCCGAACCTGGCGAAGGGCACTCCGCAACTCGCCGAGGGTATTGGTCGACCTCGATCTTCATAAGTTTTGTTTCACAACATTGCTATAAGGATGTAGGTGTAGGATGCAGGTTCTTGTCTTAGCAAAAGGGTTGCGCCAGGTGGCTCTTAAGGCTTGCTATATAGATTTCGCAGGAGAAAGGCAGTTCGCAGGTGGGAATCTAGGTGCTTTCTTGTGGCACACCTTGCTTCACGGCTCTGCTCTCAACTAGGATCTCTTCTTGCGGGACCACCTCTGGCTAGCTTAACGAATGAACTAACAGGGGCTTGTCTGAATAAATTTGGGGGTTGTTTCAAGTCAAGTTGCTGCTTGGCATTTCTGTTTTGGGGGCCTGCTGCCCGAGGTTCTAGGTTTAGGCTCTGGGGTTGCTCTTAGTCAAGAGTCTAAAGATCTTCAATCTTTGTTCACGGTGCGGGATTTGCATGCATAATCAAGCCCGTGCGTGCAATGCCACACTATACCAGTCTTCATGAAGGATGTGCCAGTTTGTTTAGATTCACAACGTTAGACCTTTCGAGCCTTTCTCACGGTACGAACCTCTTGCTGACTACACAAGATCTGTAGATCTCAACATTCATCAATGGGCCTCCTCACGTTTAGCACCTGCTGAACTGAAGAGGAACCGAGCGGCTCGAAGCAGGTGAAGACAATGTTGCGGCCCCATTGCGGGCAAAGGAGCTGCAACCTCACTTCCATCTTCTGCAAGCTGGGCCCTACTAAGCAACTGAAGTTTTGACAAAAGTGCTCATCCCCTAGAAAAAAAACTCCAGACTTGGGAGACCCGGCCGCACCCTCCGCGGTGCAGCCGCAGCCGCCGCGCGCGGGGGGACGAGGGCCTGTGGCGCGGGAGTGGCCTCGGGCGCCGGCCTCGGAGATGACAGGGTGACGAAATGTGAAGGCTGCTGAAACGGGAGGATGAGCATGATGATAACGGTAATGGTCGTGGTGATGATGAAGAGCTTTAGGATGTAGAAGGGATGTTGTTGTCGTTATGATTCTTGGTGGTGTTGATGGTTCTGTTGATGACGACCCTTCTGACGGCGATGCCGACGATCACCATCGTCATCATGGCTGTTACTATCGCAAGCTGTCGCAAGCATTCTTATCATCGTTCCCACCATCATCATCACCATCATTCAATCGTTGGCATCATTGTTGTCGTTATTACCACGAACACCATCGTCTGTTGTGGACGGCGGATCTATGGGCCACCGGGCAAGGGGGGCTCCAGTCTGGCCCGACGATCTGCTTCCGCCTCGGAGACCACAGAAACGTATGAAGCCGATCCACGGACACAACATATTCGACGCAAGTGATCTCACTGGACATGTCGGCTTACTATGAGGTTCGGTGCTCGAGCTCCCCATAAAGGAGTCTGCTCAAGCCCTCTCTAGCTCTGACGAGCGAGTCAAGGCAATCACAGGCCATAGCTTCTTGCTGTGAAATGACAAGGCTGTTCAAGCTATCGCTGATTCGCGGTCAAGCCTGTGGAACCGTTTGCAGCCTGAAGCTGGCAAGTGAAAAGCATAATACCAACTGATCGAGCCACCACTTGTCTTGGCAACCCGCACGAGCAAGTAACTCGGCTTCCAGCCTGCGCCAATATCCGCTGTTTTTCTTCCTCCTGCTTGCGGAGCAATGGATAGTCTCTCGGAAGTGCTGGCAGTCAGTGAAGATCTTCTGCTCTGGTCTGAAGCTGTGATAACCTATATAAGGGTGTCATCAATCGACGAAGCATTGACACAGGCTTGCAAAAGTCCCGCTGTAAGCCCCTACCACGAAGCCCAAGCCGTCAGGTTTGCCTTGCATACTTCCTTGACAGTGTGGACAGGCTCGAACATAAACCCAAAACAACTGCGATGTTGAAGCCAACATGTGGAACATGGACTCCTTCTTCTGACGCTTCGCTGTCATCTCTGCCTGCGCGAATCGTTTACAGTGCAGGTGCAGGTCATGACACTGTACGTCAGCATGACTGAAGATGCATGGCATAGCAGCCCAACTGAACTGCAGCAGTGCCGAAAGATTGCAAAGCCCGTCAGTTGAGGCTAAACCGGCCGCGAGAAGCGCATGTTCCCAAAAGCGCCAATTATTGCAAATAGAAGTCAACTAGACACAGTATAATAGGAGCTCCCCGAAAGCGGCTTGACTGACCCAAACGGAGGTTGAGGAAGCTGGACAGATCCAAGCGGAGGCCGAGGATCGAGGCTTGACCGATTCAGGCGGAGGCCGAGGACAGAGAGAGGGAACCAGGCGAACCACAGTACAGTAAATGCTTCTTCCGCACTCCTTCTCTTCACGTGTTCAGCAGGGAACAAGAGAAAGAGGGTCTGGAGGACTTCAATATAGGGTCGTGGTCGGGCTGGCAGAGTCTCATGACCCCGATACGTACCTTTTCCCAGGGTCTGTACACGTTTGAACATGAATGCGGCAGACCACTCGACACTCTGATGAAAGTTACTCCGAACCCTTTTCCCAAAATGGTGAAGAACGCCCCCCAGCCTCCCGAGCTTTGCGTTCGGCGGCGGAGAGGCCTGCAGCAGCTGACAGCTGTGGCTTATCAAGAGAATCAGGCACCTTCGGGCTGGGCAACCGGACGACTCGGAACGCTACGGAAAACAGCGCTGCCAGGCCAGCAAGGAATGTGCTTCTAGCCCTTTGGGGGAGCTGCAGCCGACATGAAACATGCCTCATTCTCACTCGAAGACCAGTCCTATCCCGAGAGCTCCTATCTCCAGAACCTTCGGCGGGGCCTGCCGACGCAGCTGTGGGTTTCATCACTGGTGCGGGTGCCGCAGAAGCCTCAGCCTCAAAAGAATGGAAATGGGATCCAGACCCGTGATGATATGCCTCCAAACCACCCTAAACCAAAATCCAAACCCTACATCAGCCCTAAACCCAAAAACACCAAGCAAGTCCCAAGCCCCCAAAACCTGACGACCTAAACCCGAAAAAATGGCATCACTAAACCTAAAGGCCTTCTAGAACCTTTATAGATCCCTTTACAAGCACCTAGAAATGATGAACAGCTTTAATACTTCGGACATTGGCTTTCGAAGGGCTCTGAGCTCTTCGGTCCCCAGCTTCAGCTTAGAATTAGGTTGCCAGCTCTTGTTGATCATCGTGTCTTTGTGCCAGTGTTAGTATGATATTGTGCCGATCATAACTACGACTAATCGTTACCGTTCTTAATGTTGTTGCTGTTATTGCTGCTATTGCTAGAAGTACCATGACTTTATCGCTTTTACTATAGTTCGATATTGTTGCAACTCTTGTGTTTACTGTTGTTGACGATGATGGAAATGGTGATGATGATGACGACGATGGTCATGATGATGATGATGACGATGATGATGAGGTGGTGGTGGTGGTGGTGGNNNNATGATGCTGATGATGATGCTGATGACTAATGGCTCCTACCAATACCACTAGCATAGACATCTTGAGTGTTATGTTGGGAACTGAAAACCTAAAGCCATCAGGTTGGAGGCTTCAGATTTCAGAGATGTTGTGAGTGCTGCACAACAGGGCATGTTTCGCTTACAGGATGTCGTAGAGTTCAAAGGCATTAATTGTTCGGGGTTCTGAAGTATTGCAGTGTTACTTATCGAGAGTCCATCAAGTTATTCGAGCCCGGGGAGTGGCTTGAGCTCTACTTCCGTATGCAGACCACACATCTCAGCCGTTCTAGCTTTCTCATGCTTTTTCTCTGTCTTTCTGCATCTCTCGCGCTCTCTCTCTCTCTCTGTCTCGGGGATTCTATGAGCCCCGAGCCTTTGCACGAGCACCCTCCTGTGCAGCAGCATTGAGGTGAAGTACCTCTCCAAGCGGAGAACCAAAAAAAGCAATCAGTTGGCAGGGCGGTGAGGCTTCATTTCGGGGCTGGTGAGAACGTCAAGCTTGCATGCTGTGGGGAGTTCCCATAATGATTCTGTCCGACCAGCTGTCTCAGAGATGGATCTGACTCTCGGGAATACTGGGTTCGCCGCGAACTGGAGCCGCGGAAGGACGAAGGACAACAAAGATCAGTAGAATTCACTGCAGCCTGCTACTCGGCTCCAAAGCAGAAAACCACGAGGGCTGCAGTGCTATCAAAACTGAATCAGAATCCAGAAGACATAAGACGGACCGCGCCAAACCCTGAAAGCCCAACTAAACCCTGAACCGCAAGAGCCCTAGACCCAGGTGGGGTCCCGTAGAGGAGGGCACCGGTGTCGGCGTTTCAGTCGGCACGCGCGGATTGCCGCAGGCACTGCAACTGCAAAACAGGGCACTTACTTAGAACTTATTCAGCTTGAGGGCCTTAGGGTTCTCTTGGGTATAAGGCAAGCTTGTGGGCTTTGAGATTTGTTTTTTTGCTTTTCGGCCTTTGAGCTTTTGGGTGAGGGGAGGCAATGATGCCACTGCTCGCACCTCCCCGCGTCGGTTTGGTGTGTGGCTGCTACTTGTACAGTGGACTGACATCGGCCTTCGAAGCTTCATTAAACAACATAGGTGGCGTGAAGCAGGCAACAGCTCTGAACGGCCGGTCTCTGCGTACCTGATTGCTCCTGGCGGATTGAGCAACCTCAGAGGTTCGGAGACTTGTTTCGACCGGGATACGATTGGCTCAGCTCTTGGGGGCCAAATCTTTTGTGGAGCCGCTTCGTCTTGGCCTGCGGCGTCAGCTCTGCGGAGGTCCAGGGGGCTTAGCAGACCACGGAATGCTTCAACGTGTTGCTGGGCTCGTGACGTGCAGAAGGTGCAGTTCCACGGTAGCGCGGCCATGTCTATGCAATGCTAGCACCAGCAGCAGATCCCGTCGAAAGTGCTTCTGCATTGTTACAGCTATTCCCGCATAACTAGCATCAGAAGCTGAATGGCAATCACACTGTTGTTGCTCATGCATAATTACTGTAATCACTCTGCCGTCTGATACCTAGCCGTGCAGGTTCCAACATCTGGGTAGTGGTGGAGCCATTCATTGTTGCGTGCTGCTAGTGCTGCTTGAACAAGCTGAAGCCATCGACAGCGAGAGCGCTGGGAGACCGGTGCACTCAGAATGGAGCTTCGTATGGAGGGAAGAAGCTCCTGCATATCGTCGCACACGTGCCCAAAATCCGGCAGCAGGGCCTTCTGTGACTATCGGATTATCTTCCGAACTGTAGTCGCTGCATGTTCAGAACTAGCACATTCTTCTGCTCTTCCCCATTCTCGTTACGATTCCTATATATGCCGACAATGACACCTCGACCGGCTCATTCTCACAACCCGCATGTGCGCTGGTCAGGTACGAACATAACAAAGAAAACCAACGTCACCTCGAAATCGAAGTCTACTGGATCCTATAGGCTTATTGTTCTATGTCTCCCGTGGTCAAACCAAACAAGCTGCCCTCAACAGCCCCATCGAATCGACGGCAGCAGCCCGACCGTTCGGGAAAGAAAGGTAACCTGCACAGTGATCCAGGTGGAGGTGGCCAGCTGAAAGGCGTGCAAAGATCCTGGCTGAACCTGGGCAAACAGTATCATCATTACTAGAATTTTTGTTAACATTGCCAGTGACCCTGTTGCACCAGCATTTCACGATGGTAGGCGCTTTCCGCAACTAGTACCACGCAGGATCAAGGTTCTCAGTAGCGGCGTGGGTTTCGATAATCTTGAGTGCATACAGATTCCAAGACTAGTACTGAGCCTCGCAACACTTTCGATGCACCGTTTATTAATCATTTCTGTCCGTAGAGACTGCCATAACCTGGTGATCACCCTTAAACGGGACTGGATTGGGGATTTGGGGTTTGCGGCTCACCCGTACACGATCTTGAGAGTTTGGAGCTCAAAGCTTCACCGGGGGTTGTTGTCCACCACCTCTGAGGAACAGGCGGATGGGTCCACGGAATGTAGACAACCCATCTCACATCCCACTCCCCATAAACCCTACAGCCGAAGCGCTGCAACCGAAATTAGCAGCTTCAAGGCTGGGTCTCCGGGCCGGTGCCCCAGAGGCCGATGTTGAGCCGCCAAAGACGAAAATCTGGTTGTCAGGGCCATGGATCATCTTGTGTCCAAACCTGCCAGGGTGCTGGGCTGGGGTTTGGGGTGTAGGCTTGGGGTTTGCATGTCGATCGGCGCCATGCCCCCCTGCTTTAGACTCGTAGAAGAACCCTCGAGATGGGACTGCGCGTTTCCGAGTTCCAAACCTTGAGCTTCCCACGATCTGCCGTGCTAAGTGGGCGAAAGGCCACGGGCATGTAGACATTGCCGGGGCAGGACAGGGGCATACTTCTAGATCAGTTCTCTCTTCACTCTTCTCATCTCGGAAAGCTGCGGACTGACCCTCTTGAACAAAGACCGAAAACTAGAAGATGTATCAGTCTCAGTACTGATGCAGCAGCATGCCTTGGCGCTGGCGCCTCTCCAAACACCTCACACAGGATGCAGCCAGACATGCTGTACTGCCTGGCTGTGGATCCTTGCGGATGGTGCGGCAACGGCACAGGCTGAAACCACCACCAGGACGTATCAATGTACTATAGCAGTGTATGTTCGAAGCAGCATATGTCCCGCTTTCAATCTCAGCAGGATGTGCGTTCGGCTGCCTGCCGCTCAGTGTTGCACCCCTGCGAAAAGGTTGACCAAAATCCCGCAGAGAATCAACATCGTGTCCTGGTTTGATAAGTCCACAGAGACCAACCAAAACGACTGAACAACAAAGAACACATCTTCTCCGGTCGCAGTTCCAGCCTGGGGAGTCGTCCAGGAGCTACTTCGCAGATCAAGCCTTGTTTGAGTGAGGCATGGTGCTTCGCATGCCGTAAAATGTCGTGGCTTCCCACATCGGTCAGTAGCAGCCAAACGACTGAGTTGGGCGAAGCGGTTGCTAGAGTGCAACGACATGCAGCGACACATCCCCTTACCTGCTATGAATCTCGAAGTCTTCTTGAGCAATATCCTGCCTGATGTGCCATTCCATGCTTGGTTTTGGGTGGAAAGACCACTGCATAGCATGGTCGACGGGCGCCGGGCAAGTATGCCAGCACGTACCAACGTAGCAAGTCTGCGGTGCCACTCGTCAGCTCCGGCCCTTTTCGCTGCAACGCAGCTCAAGCTTGGTAACACCTCTCCAGGTACGGTAGCATAGAAGTCCTATGCTTGCCAGATGGCCCTTGCACCGGCCCCCCGGCAGACCAGCCAGTCACAAGCCCTCTTGGCAAGGGTTTGGGGGCGCCACCCCTCTTTGGCAATGCTTCAGAAGGTACCCGCCCTTTTGAAAGTGCAGCGGAACAATGTAGCACACCCTATTAAAGGCCTAGGGTTTAAGTTTAGCATGCACCCCAAGTGTATCAACGGGGCTGCTGCCTTCGACGTGCAGCAACAACCGAGCCTACCAAAGGACAAACTGGGAAGCCGACACTGTTTCACTTCGGGGCCCCGACAAGTGAATGTCATTCAAGGGTTCGCTGTAGTCCACGGCACTATTGCCACCTCATCAACCGCCACTGTCAATGGGTGCAAGCTGTTCGCAGTGCTACATGAAGAACACCTACAATACATAGAGCCGGCATCTACCATTGTTGCACAAGCACGAGATGTCTCAGTCAGCAGCCACGGGGGAAATCACAGTACCTTCATCCTCTCTCACGCTGGAAACTCTAGATTTCAGACTCTAGGCCCTCGGAGCACCCTTGTGGTTTTGGGCCTCCTGACTGCTATGAAAACCTCGGTCAACAATGCCCTGTAAACCCCTTTCAACTCTGGAGGGATTACGAGCCGTGTGCATCTGATCAACCTGAAGTGCTATGACCAAAACGACCTTGCGCAACGCCGACCAAACTGCAAAAGCCTAAATGCTAGACCCGTGCAGATCCTAAACTCCCTGAGCCCGCAAATCCTAAATCCCCTCAACCCTAAACTCCCAAACCAAA
>CAJNJA010067552.1:0-22679 GCA_905231915.1 Symbiodinium necroappetens
AGCATGGCGTCAATTAGGGACCATCCTCCTAGTGGTAGTAGTAGAAGAAGAAGTAGTAGTAGCAGTAGTAATAGTAGTAGATGTAGTAGTAGAAGTAGTAGAAGTAGTAGAAGTAGTAGAAGTAGTAGAAGTAGTAGAAGTAGTAGAAGTAGTAGAAGTAGTAGTAGTAGTAGTAGTAGAAGTAGGAGTAGAAGTAGTAGAAGTAGTAGAAGTAGTAGAAGTAGTAGAAGTAGTAGTAGTAGTAGTAGTAGTAGCAGCAGCAGCAGCAGCAGGAGTAGTAGTAGTAGTAGTAGTAGAAGAGGAGAGACAGAGACGAAGACAGAGACAGAGAGAGGCACAAAGACAGAGACAGAGACAGAGAGAAACAGAGATCTGAGATAGCGAGACAGCGAGGGAGAGGGAGGTAGTGTTCTTGCGTGGAATTTTGTTGCTGCTTGTCTGCGTTGTTTCTAGGCTTCTTCTGCGTTGTGTATGGGTTTTCCACGCTTGTTTTGAATTTATTTTAAGATGTGTAACTTTTCACATGTTTCAAGTTTATGTAAACTTTATTTAACTGTTTCACGTTTTTTTCAAGCTTATTTTGTGTTTTTCACGTTTTATTCATGTAATTTCCAAGTTTACTTTTAGTTTTTGACGTTGCGTTTCACTTTCTTTTGACTGTTCTACGGTTCTACGCTTTGTCCACGTTCTTTCCTGTTATTTTAGGTTTTTTGGTTGTTTTTCATGTATTTTGAGGGTCGATGACTTTTGATTCACGTGTTTTTACGTTTTATAAATGCAGGAACCACACCAGTATTAGCTAGTCCGGCCGACATATGTCTAGCACATAAAACATTCGCTTATTACATTGTCGTCGCCCACATCTATCGCACTGCACAGTGCAACGGAAAATTCGCCCCACGCTATCCCATCTACCCGCCCACACCTTAGGTAGTGCGGCCTACGCAGCTTGCTGTGGAATTCTATCCACTAGCCACTTGCCACGCTGCGACTTTCTCCCCACCTGCACGGTATCCTCGTTGCTTATCTCTTGGGCCCGACATATCTCCACGACCACGGAGCACGTGGTCATGGGATCGGTGTGGTAGCCGGTTTGCTCTCTCATTTCGCCGTCGTGCTTGAAGGAGTCTAGCGGCCAAGCTGACAATCCTCCTTCGGAACTCGCCCAACTTTGGTCCAATAGCCCCTTGCCTGGGCCTAGCGTCGCCACGAACCCCATTGCCCACTAGCTCCTGAAAGGGCCGATCCATTATGCTTGCACATGAGCTTGATGGCCACTGTATTCTCGACCCAAGTACGGAGGGGGTCGGCGGGTATGCGAAACAGGGACAACACGAAGGGGGCACGATGACCGGTGCCGCCCAATTCCATTTCGACGTCGCCTCATGAGGTGTGTCATGATGCACTATGTGTTAGGCGAGCGAGTGAGGGGGACGCTAGCAAGACCAGCGTGTTTTCAACCCGCAGGGGAGACATCATCCGGGAATCATTCGCGTATATGATGAAGTGGGGAAGTCCTACAAGTCCGGGCACGTCCAGTTGCGGTAGTTGCGATTGAACCTGTCATGGAGTGGAGCCAAGAAATAATCCATGACTCTAGAGGAATCGACCGGCGAATAAGCAATGCCTTGCATCAGGCCACGCTCTATAAGCCCATCGCATGGGATGCCATTAAGAGAAAGCTCGACCTGAGTGCCTGTGATGAGGCGGTAAAGCGCAAGCATTCCACCGAGGGCTGGCAGCCGTTTGGCTGAAACTATCGAAAGCCGCGTTGATGTCGGTCTTAGCGCAGAAGGCTAATCTTAGCACAGAATGCTGCGCCTTTAGTTTGTCTCAAGAGCTGTAATGCGGCTTGCGCGGCCATATAACCCCATCCGCAGCCTGAACCCTGGCCGACAACCAATCTGATGTCCCGAAAAAGGCAGAGCCTGAGCATGGACTCGTCCCATCAGCACCTTGGAGAAGATCCTGCATAGCACCGGGGTGAAGCCAATTGGTCTCAGGTCCTTGGGCCAACAATGCAAGACGCCCCTTCTTCGAGGAAGCTGGGATGTCCTGTCGGCCACGGATCAGCTCACAGTGAAATAATCTAAGCGGGAACAATTCGGGCAGGTTCCGAACATCACCAACCTCCTGAAGAAAGAGGAGGTCAGGCGGAGACTCAAGGCCTTGCAGCAAAGTAGACACATGTTGCGCGCCATTTGCCATGTAAATTCCAGGTGAGACTAGTAGCTCAAGGGGGCACCTGGGCTCGGCGGTCGCTTCACTCTCCTTCCGGCACCCCTACAACGCATGTCGAAGCACCACACGATGGTGTCTCTGCGCACTCCAAGAACCGCCTGCATCTGTTCAAGGTCCAGAAACCAACCTGTTTCATACCCCTCGCGGCTATCAACATGAGGGAGTCGTCTCGGCGTGTCTTGGCATCGACCTTACCGCCAATCGTGGTCCACTTTATCGCAGATCCGACATGATTACTACCGTGTTCTTGCGTACTACGTATGGCGGGGATCTTGGCGGGCTCCTGGATTGACTTATTGCGAGCTGCCCAAAAATGCAGTGCTGTTGCCCTGGGATCTGTGAGACAAAGCCCAGTTCCTTGTTACATTCATTCCAATCTCCACTTACAATTTGGAGCTCATCCACATCGCGCATACGGAGAGGATCAGTGGGGGTGCCCCCACCTCCCCCGCCACGACCTCTCGATGGACGAGCCGACTTAAGAGCGGTAAGCTCCCTTTCCGCATCCTGGGCATGAACGCTTCCGGTCCCGTGCCGAGCTGCCTGGTGCTGGTGCTGGTGCTGGTGCTGGTGCTGGTGCTGGTGCTGGTGCTGGTGCTGGTGCTGGTGGTGGTGGTGGTGGTGGTGGTGGTAGTGGTGGTGGTGGGGGCGGCGGTGGGGGCGGCGGCGGTGGTGGTGGGTGGCGCTGGTGGTGGTGGTGGTGGTGGTTTTGCTCGTGTTGCTTGCGGTTCCCGACTGGGTGCCAACTGTGCATCACGGCCATCAAGGCACGGATCATCGTCCACGGTTATGACTGGAGGGGCTGGGCCGCGCCAATCATCCTCCTCCACGGTTATGACTGCAAGAGGTGAACTTCCAGCACATTGTCCGTTCTCAACAGTTGGAGGAGGAGCTTCACTCGCAAAAAACATGCGACAACAGAAAGGTCTGCAGGGATCCAAACCCAAGGTCATCAAAACACAAACCAAAAGCCAATCTGAATGAACCTTGGAATTTCACGTGCGCCTTTCGCATTACGACTGATCTGGGCAGGCCAGCAGCAGCATCACGCCGAATGCCAGCGGCATGAAAAAGGCAACCACGTTGTGCTCAGTGCGCTCCGTCTGCTTCCTCGGGGCGCAACTGCTATTCCGCGCTTCGCCAGCGCGCTCCTTGCCCATGCATGTTACGACTACTGTTGCTGCTGCATGGGCTGCTACAATACCGCTCCTCTGGAGGGCTACAGCTCAGGCTGCCACGTCAAACATCTTCTGCACCTGTTACAAGTGTTGGTGGGTGCCAGGATCAGGACACGCGTGGCCGCTAAAAGTTTGGCTCTCAAGCCATATGGTTGTGGCCCTGGGCCAAAACCGGAGCATACCTTGAATATAACTGGCGTTTATTGTCATAAGTCAACAGCAAAAACATGCGAGAAACCCAGCTTGCTTAAAGGGGAGTAATTTCCAGCTCGTTGCAGGTAACTTAAAACCCAAAAGCTGGCTGCCAACTCCCGCATTCAAAGTTCATTGATTCTTATCATGTACGGTATGTTTTCGTTTTGTCTTAAACTAATTGAGCCGACACCCGGAAAACATAATGTCACCGCTCACACTAGGCTTTCCCACTGATATCAATGTACATAAGACTTGCTTCAAACACTTAGGACTGTTGTGAGGTGGATTCTATCGTACTAAAAGGAAGTGTCATTACATGAAAAAACAAAAAACATGCGGAGTATTGCTTACATTGCTTACATCTTGTTTAGTAGCGCAACAAGACACATGAACACCATAATAATCATGCTGCGTATTGCATATGTTTTCTCTATTAACGAAACAAGACACACTAAAACCAAAATAATCATGCTGAGTATTGCCTACACCTTCCTTCAAAACTATACCATGAAAGCAGAATATTAGTCCGGGCCCACTCAAATTTTAGGCTCCAGACTCCAGACAGCAAAAGGTTTGTGTTTCAACAGTACTATCGCAGCAAGCAAAACAGTTCCCGGATGTTCCCGGGCATTCGTGGCTACTGTCCGGGACGGCAATACAACTGTGTGGGCAACTCATGCACATATGACTCCATCTTCAATCCAAAGCTTCGACATGACCGGTAAAAGAACTCGAGCATCCATATGTTCGCACCGTTGTATCGAAGATCCAAGACATTGCACCAGAATAATGATGTCCTCTTGTGCAGAACACTCCTATGCACATGGTCTTTTTGGATATATCTCGCTCCCGTAAGAGCCACTTGACGACGGAGAAGCGTTTTTCACTGAAAACAGCATGACCGTACATCGACCTTAATGTGGAATCATCAAAGCTGCGATCGTGCAGTGCTTTGTTGTGGTGTGGGTCATCTAGACACGATGCATTTACTGTGCGCTCGTATGCCTCGTCGTCGGGCTTTCCCTACGTCTCAAACAATATGAATGCCCATGAGGAAAAGGACTAGCGGCGGCCCATCTGGTTCACGCGGCATACGGACCGGCGGTGGCTCATCTGGTTCACGCGGCATAAAGAATGGCGGTGGCCCATCTGGTTCAGACCAATGTCGTCGTCTTTTTACCACACTGGTCGACGAAGGCGGTAGCCCGTCTTCGGTAATTATCCCTTGTACGGGTGGTCATCTCTTTACCGCTGCGCTCGCAAGCGGTAGCCCATGCACGGTGATGACGAGACCACCCGATTGCTCCATTTCCTGGAAGGCCGTGCAGTTCACGGTTTCTTTGCCGAGAATCAGGAGGTTATATCTCACCGTGTTGTTGCACGACCAACATCGTTTTCGAAGTAAGCCCGTGTTGGCAAGCTCTTCAGAACCTATGACGATGGCCTGGCAAACTTCGTTCTGCGGGGAGCGGAGGGTTGCCTTTTCACATACTGGACAAACATCTCCAGGGAAGGTGTACTCTCGGTAGCTTGTGTTGGGAACCGACACAGCTGGAGTGTGAGGTGGGGCTTGCCCATCCACAAGCAACACCTTCGAGCAAGGCACCAATCACTTGGTCCGAGACTGTGTTTCAGAATTGCGGGCAAGCTGCAAATCAACTGGTCCCAGACAGTTGCTGTGGCAAGAGATGTGATCCAAGCCTGTTTTGAGGCGATCGGAGTAAACCCTGATGGACCCGTGCGCATGACATCATGCCAAAGTATAGAAGCCCAGCTAGAGCTACCACGCTCAGCACAATCAGAAGTCAGGGAGCAAGACGTAGCAATGGTTGCCCAAGTCGTTTGTCCATGTTCAAGACGGACGAAGACATCAGTCGAGACTATATTCACTCGAACAATTGCATGTTCCTGGCGGCCTCTTCGTCTTCATCAGCATCGCAATTGTCCTGTGAAACTGAAGACGTCGAGGTCCTGGCATGCTTGAATGGTGGAGATGAAATGTTAGGACTCTGTGCCATGGGTGCTGTCGAAGGTCGAAGGATTCCGTGGTGTAGTCATAGCAGGTGTGTCCTCCCCATAAGCCGCGGCCCACTCATCCTGACTGTGCCCTAATGCGAGATCCTCTTTTTCTTCTGGGGACGCAAAGGGTTCGCTTACCAGAGAAGCTTCGGCACCAAGTGCCTCCTGATAGCTTGGGGTTTTGACGTGCTGTCCATCCTGGTACATCGAGTGGAATCTCTTGTTTGCGCTGTTCAGCCAGTCATCTTGCAGTCTTTGGGCAGCAAAGCGGTGTATGGCTTGGTTTTGGTGCTCGCTGGCCAATCGCACGCACACGCCCAGGTCGCTTGCAATGATGACGTTGGAGCACTTTAAGATTGCCATCAGGTGTGGTGTGGAGGCGTTGTTGACTGTTGGACCAAACATATCTTGCAGCCGACAATCATTTTGGGCTCTTTCTCGCTACCCCAAAGCGAATCAGTGTCAATCTGACACTGATTACGCACGAATTTCGCAGCACGGTAACGTGCGTCGGCCAGAGTGTTCTCACCCACATGCAGGAAGGATTTCACATCTTCCATATTCATCGACGCAAGAAGGGGATCATGCAGAAGGACATGTACGTGGAGTTCACCAAGTCTCTCCCTGAAACCGTCAATCTGCTTCGATCGCCTCCAAACAGGGATGTGACACTCCAGACCACGAGCAGTCACCAAGTGCCCAGCGACTGCAAGAGTAAGGATGATGGCAGTCGGTGTTATGCCAACCCCAGGACGGCCAAACAGGATGAGTCCATAACTGGTCATGGTGGAATGGACAAAAGGAACGACCTTGTCTACAAAACCCTATTCAAGTCATGAAGTACAAGCAGGAAAAAGTACTCCGGTTCCAACTGCGACAGGCCTTGTTGACGATGTGATGGGGCCACGTGTAGATGGGAGACCCACGATCTCGGACAGAGCGGCGCATGCTTGTCGATGTAATGATGCCTCCATGCAAATCGTCTTCACTTGGTCCCAAGCTTTTGCCGTCTCCGGAGTCATCCTTTTTTCATAGCCTTTGCACAGACCTTGACCACAAGAGACTGTGATAGCCACTGCTTTCCAGAGATCACTTGACCCGGTCGTTGTTGCCACCTGGTAATTGATGATATGAACTTGCTGGGAGCAGAAGGCCTTGGCAAGACCTAACGGGATGAAGGCCGCAGAGCGAAAGAATTTAAAAACTGTGCAGGTGCCGCTCTCATCCGGACACAAGCCATTTGTGGGACGCAGGAATCTCCAAGGGCATCTCGAGGGCGAAGTGCATCGGGTAACTGGTTAAGGCTGGGCGGGTCCGTGTTCATGGCGGCGTGAATCCGATCACACCCTTCCGGGGACACGCCTTCTACGACGTGGAAGAATTGAACTTTCCGCTTTTGGTGGAGGATCACTCGTTCGGAACTTTCCAGCGTCGTTGCTGTTGTGGATGAGCGAAATATGATATGTCACGTATGTCATCCTGGCAGCAACGAACGCGTGTTGTTCCATGATTTGGAAACGGCAATGGTTGGAAGCAGTTTCTATGCCGACGACGCATTGTCTCAAGAACGGGTGCAAGTGCGATGATAACGATGATGACGATGATCATGATGATGATGATGATGGTGGCGCTGGGGCTGCTGGCGGTGCTGGTGGTGGCGGCGGCGGCGGTGCGAGGGCCATGTATTTATGTATGTATGTATGTATGTATGTATGTATGTATATAAATGTACGTATGTACGTACGTACGTACGTATGTATGTATGTATGTATGTATAACTAAATGAGAACTAACTGATAATACGGAGATATTAGCATAATGGAGAAATCCTCATTAACAAATTGTCGTGTCGTGTATTCTTAACATACATTCTTGTTACTGAGGGCATCGGAATATGAGCATACGCGCAGGCTGCCATTGACCCTATCATTGACAATTCTTTGAGCTGTGTACCGATTCCTAGACTCTTAGACATACCTCAGGGCGAACAATTGTAGCACGGCTTGCGGTGAAACGTGTGCGACATGCCTTCGCAGCAAGAACGCCATGCGCGCTCATACGCTGAAGTGCACCCGAAGTAATCACTCAAAGACGTAGTTGCGCAATCCGGTGTGTAAAGAGCACAAAGAACGTGTTCCCACCTTCGGATGTCGGTCTCTGACAAAACACTCCGCTCGCCGGAACTATCTTCAGCTTTTTGGGCTTGGGGGCTCAGGAAGAATAAAGTCCGAGCAAACACCGAAGTATCTAACACCGAAGCAACAACAAAGGCCGCATTCAGTCCAGAAACAGTCTCTCATGCACTTGTCCACGTCCGACGAGATCCAACATGTATCTTTTGACCGTCTCGGTGCATTTTGGCACCTGAGGCCTATCAGAGTTCATGCTTCGTGACCATTCGTCCACCAATTGTTTTCCGACAGTGCGAGAAAGCGTCATTCCCAATCGGTGTTGCACGACTGGTATCTGCTGGGTGCAGTCGGCGTGGCGATCCATATGTCCAAGTTGGTGTTCCATCAGCCTCTCGGTCGGTGCCTTGCCTGGCGTCTCCAATCTTCTCCAACCCAATATGCCCATCTGTGCGGCGATCGCTTGTCAGTGCCGCCTAGTTGCAGGCGGCCTTTTTGTAACAGAAAGGACTATTGCGTGGGATGGAAAACGGTGGTTTGTACCTGTTCGAGATGTTCGTTTACATAGTTTCAGGGCTAGTTTGGTGATTCTGTCCCTTGTACCTGTTTGAGAGGTTCGTTTACATAGCTTCGGGGTTAGTTTGGGGATGTTTTCCTTTCTGCCAGCAGTCCTTTCTGCATGCTTTCGACACGCACGTGTATGTGCAGGGCTCCTCGTGTTGATATTTGTGTTTTAAAACACGGCTCGTGTTTTCAAGCATGTTCTTGACCAAACCGAAAAAACAAACGGACCAAAAAAACCAAACGGACCAAACAAAACAAAGAAAAACCATAGATTTCCACACTAGTCCAGACTCCGGAGTAGTGCTGTTTTGTTTGGTTTTTTTTGGTCCTTTTGGTTTTTGTTGTTTTTGTTGGTTCGTTTGGTTTCGGTGCTCTGCTCTTCCGTCCGCCCCCACCGTCGCTGTGAAAACTCTATGATGCCGCGTCTGTTTTAAAACACTTCGTCTCTGTTTTAAAACACATCTGTTAATCCTGCTGCTGTGAATCCGGGATGTCCAACTCGACTCTCAAGTCTTTGCCTACTTATCGCATCGAGTAATGTAGTACAACTGCTGGAAGAGAATTTCATGTGCCCCGCACATGATGAAAGACAGCTACCGAGGGAACCTCGTGCACTCTGGAAGCAGCTTCGAAATCCACTCCCATAATGTCCTCTGGCCAGAGAAATCTTCAGGGCACTTGCGATCGCATCGAGTAGTGAACAACAGCGATGTGAAACATGCCATGCGCCCCGCATATGATGAAGGACAGCTACTGGGGGAACCTCATGCAGTTTGGAACCCGTTGCGAAGATCCGAAACTATCTACGTCAATGAAATATTCGAAGCACCTGTGCTTTTAAACGCTTGATTCTTGAGTCTGGCGGTCTGACTAGTCCGGATTTTTTGTGTTCTTGTGTTCAACATTTGAAGTACAAGTTTCCCCATTAAGTCCCAGCCAACGGTTATGCGCCATCGTTACAGGAATAAAAAAACAATGCTAAGTTAGAACGTTGGAAAATGGGACATGTAAAGACAAAGCATGTGGTTTGTCAAGACTACTGAAATTGTGCCTTGGGAATGTGGAACATTGGAAATTGCAAACAAACAAAATTGGAAACTAACGCCTTTGGAGCGTGAATTTAAACGGTCAAATTCAGAAGGGGCACCCCGTCCAGAGCAGGGAAATGGAAAATTGGACGTTGGAAACGAAGCATATTCCATACTGCATATTTAAGAGTTCCTGCTATGTCGAATAGCACTAATCAAACTGTCAATAGGAAAATCGACAGCTCAAAAATTTCAAGCTGGAAAACAAATTTAATCCCCAGCTGTTCACATCCAAGACTTCGTCCAATTGCAATTAAACCCTAACCCCTAGACCCCAGGGCGTGAAGCTTCCTGTTAATTTTGTTTCTCAATTGGCTGCTGTGGGGTGTAACGGTGTAACCATTAGCATCTAACACTTAGCCTGGTCTCAACCTAACAGTGTATCTCTCCAGTTCACTTCAGGGGCTTAAATTCTCTGTCCTGTTGTGCTAGAGTGTACTACACTATACTATGCTGTGCTATACTATACTACACTATGTTACACTATATTGTACGAGATTAGACAAGACTACTCTACTCCACCCTGCTCTGCTCTATATATATATATATATACACCCACCACAGTATACTCTACCGTACCATATTATACTATACTATACTATACTGGGTGCCATACTTTACTTTTCTAAGCAATACTATATTTTACTGCACTATAGGATACTAGACTATACTATACGCAAATTGCTACTACTGTTCTTATTCCTAGTATTATTCCTATTCCTATTCCTACTATTACTACTACTACTATTACTAGTCCTATTAGCATTACGATTACTATTCTTATTTTATTACTATATCATAATATACAAATGCTTGTGTCGTTGAACAAGTGTGCAGTGCAAGGGGTGAAAACACAAAAAAATCATCCCACACAACAGTCCCCCCTCCAGAAAGGACTCCAGAAAGAGGGAGGACTATTGCGAGAAAGGACTGCGTGTCGTGCTGAATGTTGGTGCCGTGAGATTGTCGGTATACTCTTGCTGCAGGCAGAACCCGACAATGCAACCCAATTCCCCAATCGAGATGCATGTTAGATGGTACAATATGCAGGGAGTGTCACGAGTACTCATACGTTTTCGACGCTACGTATGCAAACAGAAGCAAGCTTGCAAGTAGGTCCGCAAAACAGTTTCTCCGTTTCATCGAGGCACGCAGTTCACAATTGAATCTTGAAATGCAAAAAGAAAAGAAGTCTGCAATTCCAACACCTCTCCTGTTTCACGATTCTGCCAAGGAAAAACGTTCCCAAAGCTGCGCTCATGGGTGTCTCACGTCATGGAAAGTGCCGAACGACAACAGCCCGTGTGGACGACATCGTCATGAAAGTGTTGTCATCCGAATCCGTCTCGAAGTGAAGCAAGGGCCGACTTCGGGGCCTTGTGGAGAGCCGGCCACAGCTGGAGCAAGCGACGTGCTGTCGGAGAGCCGCTCGTCGAAGACACAACTCCGCATCTGGGCCTCGGAAGAGTTGAACTGCTCGCGGCGTGCAGGGGCCTTGGGACTTTCTCCTCTTTGCTTCTGCTGCGCATGGTCCTGTGTCCGCATGCTTGACTCCTCTTTTGCGGAAGGGATTGATCCACAGCAGCAAGCGAAATTGTGCCCCCCCTTTCTCTCCCTCACCCCCTGTTGCCCTTCTAAGCATTCGGGACGATGAGGGATTCTGGAATCCCCCACGTGCTTGCGAATAACATACTAACACTCTCGGCATGGGTCTCTCGGCTCTCGTCCAGGCTTGGTGACAGGGCGTCCGTTCAAGGCATCCTGCACCGCCTGCGTGGCGCCCGAGGTCTCGACCTGCGACGGCCGTGGGTCTCACGGTCTCTGGTGAATTCACAAGCACTGCGTCGCCTTCAGGAGCTTCTCCCTCCGCAACCGAGCCTCCGCCTCCCGAACAAACGACCGCGAAAACGGCCACGCTGCTCGGCTGGGCGCGGCGCCTCTTGCTCCAGCTTGCCCGTCTCCGTCTCATCCAGCAGCTCGCGCCGCTGTCGCTCCTCTTGAAAGTCCTCCACGCATGTGATTTCTATGCCATATATTCTGAGAGCCTGCACACCTGTCGGCATGCCGTCCTTTCTCGTCAGCACGGGATGATCGGACAGTTTCGATGCTTCCGCATACTGTTTCGTGCCGTCCGGAGCCGTCAGAATCACGAGATCCTCAGGGCTTGCTTGTATGCTTGTAGCCTTCGGTTGCAAGAACTTGATGCAGGCCTCTTTGTGTGCCCTCTGGACAACTCGCACACCCCAGGCTGCCTGCGACAATGAAGCTACTGCTGGCGCAACTGCTTGCAACCTACCATTTCTGCGTCTGAGGCACGGGGATTCTGTGCTCATCGCGCAGGCGGACCTCGTTGGCAGCTTTGCTGGGACTTCTTCGCAGATCGGGCACAGGCGACGGACTTCCAGCTTCCGTTCGGTGCGAGGAGGCGCCTGGCACCAGGGGCCTGAGAAGTGGAGACTCGCAGTCCTAGTCGCAGCTCGCAGCGTCTCCCGGAGGCGCAGCTCGGTGTCACACCGTTCTTTCTCTTTGTCCAGAAGGCTGCGAATTGCTTCACGGCTTTCTCGTGCGACTTCCTTAGCAGATGGCATCAAGAGTTGCCAGCCCGTCTCTTGAAGGTCACATAGCAATGACTGCGCCGTGACCTCTGGTCACTAAGCCCGGCACTCCTTGGAAACGAGTTTCACGTACGTCGCCTGACACGTGCACGGCATGGAACTTCTGATTCGCAGCCATTGCATTCCTCTCTGTCTCTGACCCTCACTTCTCTCCGCAAGACCTTGGCCATCTCGTCGAGGGCCTTCTCGTCTTGAGTGAAGAGGTCATGCAGCACCTGACAACGACACATCACGACACAGCAAGGCCCCTTGGTGTCGAGGGCATCTCTAGCAGGCACGGAAGCTCACAGCGCAAGCGATGCAACCGATGCAAGCGGTATCGGTGCGCACGTTTTGGCCGTTTGCCCCATGGCCCATGTGACATCTCTCTGCCGCACTCATCGGTAGGATTTCTGGAAGCGGGCGCGGGCTGAGCGGCCTCCGACATGATTGAACTTGTGGGAAAGCCGACACGCACACGCGGACAAAGAAGCTGCTGTCTTTGGAGGGGCTCCTCGGAAGCGCCAGGCCTCCGAATTTTTTGGGCTCGCAGCGACGAGGATCGGCAACGATTAATGACCTGTCCTCAGCCATAAACAGAATTAGCACATGGCAACTGCTGCGTCTCAGAGCTGCATTGCCGCAAGAGCACATATGCCATCAAGATGTCCTTGATCTCCTTCTTTGAAGCCTCGGCGCTTGGCACCGAGGATGTGTAGCCGGACACGGTCACGAACGCGGAACCTCATCGATGAACTTCTGGTAGTAAGCTACGATGCCCTTTGCCACGGCCTTTCGAAAAATTCCAGCAGAGCTGCTGCAGCTTGAAAGGGGCATCGCACGAAGTTCGGCCTGACGAAGCGCATAGATCTGCCCCGTGAAGCCTCCACCCTTCACCCGCAACCGGATGTCCACCTGCGGGAGCGCAAAAAAATGTGAGGTCTCCCCAGTGTCTCCGTCTCCCTGACTCTTTTTTGTTCCTGCCTTGCTGCAGCGATCCTTTCCCAGCAGCAGCAGTGGCTCGTAAACCTGCAAGCGAGTTCTCTATGCGAGCAGAGATTCTGGCACAGGCAAGCGCTCTCCGAATCGCACAATTGCTGTCTTAAGCTGCCGCAGTGAGGCAACATACAATTCTGAACACAAACACGAGTTTCACGGTGCTCACTCACCCGATGTATCGCTCTCGCACCCGCGCGGTACAAGTCAGCAATAGAAATGTTGGTCCACAGCCGGAAATGTTCAAGCACAGCAATCCCGGAGCAATCTTGACATCTGTTTTTCTCTACCAAACGGAGTCGATACGTCGATGATGACCTCAAGGCTTTGCGTGACGGTATGGACCTCTTTTCCGCGCAGCTGCAGGCTTCCTGAATCCACGAATCCAGGCCTTCACCCGCAGGATGTCGGGCTTGACTGTGTGCAGCGGGCAGCCGTTCAGACGCACCTACGCATCACAGAAGCTCGCAGTGCACTTCGCAGAGTCCTCCAAGCCTGGCCACTACCCGAGCGCACGAGAGCCACGGCCACGGCCGTCTTCTTCCGCCCGAAGCATTGGACCTGTGAGCCAGCGCACTGCACTCGGCATGAGACACTACACTGCGACAGCCTTCTCACTCTTCGCGGTATGCGTGGTAGCTTCTCCCTCCATGATGCCTTCGCATGATATTCGAAGTGATGTGTCATCACTCCGCAAGAGCCTGATGCTGCCTGGCTGATGGGCTTCTGGGGCTCACTGGGACCGCTGAGCCAGACATTGCAGCGGGCAGCTGAGTCATCCAGGGCTTCGTCAAAAACTCTGACATGCTGACATGGGGCAGCCCGGTTGCCCCACTCTGCCTGGACCGAGCTTTCCGCATCGTCTTCCTGGCGGAGAGACTAGCCGTTTCAGAGAGGCCCAGCACGAGGCCGATCCCTCCACCCCGACCCTCTGGCCTGCACGTTCGCGTCCGTTCTCAGCCATTCTCTGAAAGTGGCTGCGACCTGCTTCGCTTTCTCGGAACTGGCTTGGCAGACACGACAAAGTCCAACGAAGCAGTGCCCGCAGTTAAGCCAGAAGCTGCAGGGAAGCGGTCGATATCCTCGACGGAGGCATCCGGGATGCCGGACAAGGCCTCCATGACGAAAGGTCCGCACGGCCAATACGTACACATTTACGTCTACATTCATGTGCTGAACGAGAATGTACTTTAAATCTCTGCCTTCTTCATTTCCCGTCCTTTCTGCTGCTCCTTGCAGAAGGCATCCCTCTACGGCGCTTCGCACGTCGAACTTCGTGCGGATGCGGTCCTCATCCTCCTCTGCACCATCGGCATCCTGCAGAACTGCAAGACACCCATCCATCCTTCCGCTGAAAGCAACGAGTTACGCATCACTTTGTCCATGGAGTCCTCGTCCTGATCTTCTCCTTCTTGTTTCCTGCGCCATGTGGTCTTCTGATTCTGGTAGCAGACTTCCGAATCATCCTGAGCAACGGATTATCATGCTTAGACATTCTCTTGCAGTTTGCGCGGATCCTCCTTGGAATTCCCATCCAGGAAGCGCAGCGGGAACTTTTCCTGGTTCCAGCACCACTGCATCACTGTAAACATCAAGCCAAGACCCACCCGCACTGCCTTGAGAATGGCTCGTGCAAACTCGAAGCGGTCCGTCGGCTCGGCATCGCCTGCATCTACAACGCAAAAGGGAATCAGGCCTTAGGGCCGAGAGCCCCGGGCCCAGGACCGTCCTTCTTCATCTAGGGGCTCTTTTGCATCGGCGCTTTTTGGCTTTGATTTCTCGCCCTTTTCCTGCAAAGCTTGGTGCCGAGCCCGAGGCCACAAAGAAGAAAGAAGGCAGCGCCCCGTACCTCGCGCGGGGGGGGCCTCAGCAAACCAAGTCGGCACTCAAAAGCCATCGATTGCGCGAGTTGCTACAGAAAGGCAGCGGCACAGAGCAGCCGATCTCCGCACATCGTTTAACCAGGAGCTGATGCAGCTCCCTAGCCTGAGGTTGTGCCCAGTGTGGACCCCAGACAGTGAAAGAATATCTACAGGTAGCAGTCTGAGCTCATCCAGGAACCATTCCAAGAGAGGCTCCCAAGAAGATCACACCCGGTGAGCACAAAAAGCACCATGTGGCGGAATGTGGCGGGAGCATGATTGGCACCCCAGAGCATTCACCGGAGTGTAGCCCTTCGAGCAGCACCCACACCAGTGGAGGGAGCACGATTCAGTCATCAACTTCGAGAACGTCCGCCTGTTTGTGGGGACGCGGCCCGGGACTGTTGAAAGAACAAGACTTGAGTCGAACATGTGAACCGCACCACAGCGCGAGGCGCGTGGGACCCTGACGTGCCTCGCAAGGTCAGGCAGGAACTGTAAGCTTTAAACACTTCACACACACAAACACTTGACAAAAAACCGTAACGTGGCCGTAACAAAGTGGTATAGCGTCACCGGATTCGGCTCGGGCCGCTCCGGCCTTCGCGTAGTCGTGGGTTCTGACCACCGCTTGAATGCTGTTTCGAAGCGACGTCAGCTCGTTTCTGTCTGGCCTTGAGTGGAGAGAGGCGAGGCAGAAGACAGACATGTCCAGTCGTGGTCTTCTCAGCTCCAGGCGAGGGCTGGATCCTTGCAGCTTGGATGGAGGGCTTCTCTGGAGTAGCCTGGCAAGTCATGCCTGCATTGAGCTCTCTTTCTTCCCTCATGTGTCTGAATTTCTGTGGCCTCGGCGACCGAGACACCCTTCGAAGGGGGGCTCGACATGTCCTGCGCCAAGTGCCAGGTCTGCGAGGAGGGCTGTGTGTGGCTTCTCAGCTGACAGCTGGCTCCTGATCCTTCGGCTCTGCGCCTACCAGCGAGGAGGGCTTCTGCATGGCTGCTGCCTCTCTCTCCCCAAAAGTGCCGCGACCGCCGCCTCCGCTGGCGCCTCCGCTGGCGCTTCGCTGCGGCGTGGCCACCCCGGAGGGTCCATGCACCTGGCCACGAAAGAAGGAGGGGAAGCGGAGTTGTTCCTTCATTCCGCCCCCGGCCTCGGCCTTGACCTTTGGGGAAAGCCGCATCGCAAACTTTGCGGCCGCAGACGTCGGCTTGGCTTTCGCCTTCGCCTAGAAAGCCCAGCGAGGAAGCTTTCAGGAAGCGTTCAAATGGGATGCTCTGCGCACCTTCCGCTTTGGAGGCAAGGCCTCCTGCTGCGCCTGCCCAAGCAACCCTACAAGCACAAGGACGGAAGATGACACAAGGTGGGCAGCGGGCACAAGGAAAAGATACAAGGCCTGCACGGAGGCTTTCTTCTCGCTCTTCTTCGGCGCTTTCTCCGCGGAAGCCTCCTCCTCCTTTTCATCCTTTTCCGCCTTTTTCTCCTCCTCTGGCTGCTTCCTTTTCATGGCGAAGTGCATCGCCAGGCTCGTCGTCCCGGGACCCGGCGGAGCAGACCTCGAGAGACAGGAGAAGAGGACGCGCGAGCGTCGCGCAGGTCGCGCGAGGTCGCGCGCAGGTCTCAGCGGCTCCGGGGCGAGCGCTTCCTGCTTCGACGCCGGAAGTCCACCCTGACTCATCCGTGCCATGCCAACTAAGAGGCTTGGAAAGCCATTTGGCCTGAAACGTTCGTCGCCAGCAGCTGCTTTGGCCTGTGTCGCTGAGTGGTGATCAAGGTACTTTGTTGTTTGCAGCATTGGACAAGCTCTTTCTCTTTTCCGCGGCATCTCTTCTGCGGCTGATTGGACGATAGCTGCTTCAGGTGACGAAGCAGCGCAGCCTTGCAGGAAGCTTCTCGTGCTGTTAAGCTGCAGGGCGAATCCTATTTGACGACCAATACCGCGCCTCAGGTACGCCTTGCCCGGAGCATCGCTTTGCCACGTCGCTGACACCAGGACCCGGCTGCGGGGGCTGGCCTAGGCTGAACGAGAAACAGGGGAGTGCGGGGCAGAAGTCGTGCCTGCCTCCTTGTTGGAGTTCTTGTCATCGACGGACCAGAGCCGGTCGGCCGCGATGATGGAGCGCAGGGCTGCCATGGTCCGTTCGGGGCCGGCCACGTGGATCAGCGCCTCGCCGCTCTGTTGGATGCGACCCAAGATCGCACCACCGAGCTGTCCGATATTCGTGGTGCGGCCAACCAGCAATGGGCTTTGCTTCGAAGGCTCCACACGCTTCTCCACCAGCTGATAGTGAGTCCGCAGGGCGGTCACCTCCATGGCACCTTCTCGAAACGCCCTGCCATGCGGCTTCTTTGTGACCCAATCCAAAGCCATGGCAACGATCTGGCCGTTGAAATCTAGTGTCATTGCCGTGGCACATGCTTTGACGACTACGCTGGCAGCTCTGATGCCGAGACTGTCGCAGAAGAGGCCTTGCCCCGCCTCTCGCACCACGTGGTCTGCCAGGCCTTTCATGTCAGTGTCTGAACGGACCCGATACACCTTACCACTGTAGTCCTCCTGCTCAGAGAGTGCTGGAAGCATCTGCGCCGAGCTGGCGCTTCTCTGTATGGGACTTCCGACAGAGCGCTCGGCATGGGCACGACCTTCGCCCAGTGTCAACATCCATGCCAGCTGCCGCACCCCAAGCAAGCCGAGGCCAGCGAACAACAACAAGCAACCAAGGCGCCGGACCATGGCAGGAGTGTCCAAGTTTACGGGAGCTTAGCCGATCGCGTCTTTGTGTGTCTGCGATAAGCACTGTTGTTGAGGACTCGATTTGCCAGGGCTGGACAGTCTGGACAGTGTTTCTTGTACTACGTTTCAAGGTTTGGCCAAAGAAAAGCGAAGGCTCCCTCAAGGCCGGGCACACGCGAACCGATGCCGTCCGCTGAGGCCTCCCATGGCATGGAGAGGCCGCCGCGACTCGCCACGAAGTCCTGAGAAGAAACGCTTCCAGAAGTGCCTCCCGAAGCCTCAAAGCCTTACGAGGCCTCAACATGACCTATTAAGGTCGAGGAGCTTGGAACTTTTTCAAGCCAGCACCGACAATGTTGTTCCGCTTTTGGTTTTCCTGGGCCACGGGGACTTCCCGAGGCTCCGAAAGTGCTGCTTGCGGCCTTGGTCTTCTTGACGAGATCCAGGAGCTCCTCACCAAAAACAGGGTCCACTTTAGGGGAGGCTTCGGCATTCCGGCGCAGCCAGCCTGGGATACCAAGGCTTGCAGGTCCAGCTGGAAGCGCTCCATGAGCATCTTGACCTCAGTTGCGCTCACACTCTCACTCTCACTCTCACTCACTTACCTTCTAAAGGTCGAGAGGAAGGGTTTTCTCACTTCTTCCAACTAGCCAGAGAGAAGGCCGGAAGCCCTCTCTCGCGCACAAACGCGCCTTGGTCGCCACAGTCTCAGTGCTACTGCTTTACAAACACTATAGGTAACGCCCAGGCCTCATCTCATCTTCACTAAGGCGAAAACCGGGGCTGGCTTGCAAACTCATGCTGTATCACAAGTGTGCAACCCGTGTTCTTTGCTTTGCTATGCCCTCTGTTGGGCCCTCTCTCTCTCGGGCAGGCAGGACGGCAGGGCAGGCAGGGTTCTGTTCTGTTCTTGGGGCTTATAAGAGACGAGTTAGGCCTCTCTCTGTCGCCCTCTCTGCGCACAGCTGCTGACCTGCACCATGTAATTCGCAGCGGACTTGCTCGTGCTGCCGGCCATCATCCAAGCAAAAAACCTGCCAACGACGGCAACGAGTTGAGCCTTTTCCGCGCAGAGCTGAAGACCAAGCTTGCGACGATGCGAGTGTGTCGCTGTACTGCTCCTAGCCGCGTCGATGGCTCTGTCCAACAACTGCTACTCGGCACTCGCAAAAAAAGGGCGCCTTCTGTTCGTCTGTCGCTTTGGCAAACTTTGCAAAGGCTTCAGCATCCTGTCTTCAGATGCTACAAGTACTGATCTCGATCCGAGCGCATCCGAGAGCCCAGCTTCCAGACTCAGGTCCTTGACACACTGCGGTTCCTGCCCCTTCCGAGCGAGGAAAAGCTGAGCTTGCAACCGTCGAGGCCAGTTTACGCCTCAGTTCCTCAGTGACGGGGCTGAATTCGAATTCGAAAAAAAAGAACTCTGACTCCATCCGAGGCGCCTCCTCCCGGCGGCTTTTCATCTCCAGCCTTTCCTGTGAAAAGCGTCCTGGTCTTGCCTTTGGCTGCTTTTCCTCTTGCCACTTCAGCTTGCCGAAGCCCGGAGCCTCTGGCTGCTTTTCCATCTCCTTAGAAAAGACTTCCGAGCTGACGTCCGCAGCACCGTCCGCGATGTCCGGACCCGAGGCAGCGACCCGCCGCCCGGCCTCCGGCCCTCCACGGCCCTCCTCCGCGGCCTCTCGGTCCTCTGGGACAATCTACGACCCCGCGGCGAGCCAAAAGAGCGGCCCTGGGTGCCAGTCTGCGCTTTGAGGACACACGAGACAAGAGGGGCGGCCAGCGGCAAACGGCTTTAACTTTTGGCACGATGTCGTCACGTGACGGGGCTGGTTAGGCTGAAGAAGCATAGTCTATCGAGACTTTATCTCGCAGGTGAAAAGAATTGTGCCAAGTGCCGCATTGCCATTGCTCTTGGGGCCACAAGACAGACTAAAGCGTGCCACATCGTCGCTGAAGGGATTGCCTCTTCTTCGTCTACGTGTCTGCAGCTATATTGTGTTGATAGCTCAAGTGGCAACGACGCTTCTGCAAAGCAGAGGGTGCAACGACACCCAGCTGCGAGTGCTACGACCGCTGCATTCTGATGGCCTGAACTCCAAGACAACAGTGACAAGCTGCGCAACCTCGCCGCTGCTGAGCCCACCTCCAAGATGTCGCCTTCCAAGCCTTGCGCCAGCCAAGCTCGAGTCGAGAGCAATGATGCCTCCATGTGCAGTTGAGCGGCTGGGAAAATCATGGTTGCTGCGCAGCTTTCGCCTGACACACACAGGAAAAGAAGAAAGCAAGTGCCTTTGTCAATCGGTTCGCCGGCCTGGACGAAACACAGTAGACGCGATCGACGCTGTACTCGGAGGCAAAGTAGGTCTGGCAGTGGAGTTCCCGGCCCTTCCCGAGCACAGAAGCACCCACATTCCGGCAGCGGCCTTGATGCAACTGATGGTTTGCTGCTCGACTCTCTCGCGATCTTCTTTCGGCAACTCACCTCGTACACACAGAGTGCGAGGAAGATAGCAACTGGCCTTTTTAGAGGCTTCCGATGCTCGAGGCCACAACACGCGTCTCCGTCGTCTCCTGTCAGCACTCAGCTCCCAGGGGAGGAAGGACAAAAAGAGGAAGGACCGGCTCTGCCTTCCAGCGCTTCCTCCTCACGGAGGATCTCGGATGCAATGTCGATGTCCACTTTGTTCCTGTGCAGGCGCAGGCAGGTGCGCGCGATGCAGGCTGAAGCTTTTCGCTTCTGCAGCAGGGGCAGGCCTAACCATAAAGTAGGGAACCTGGTTCACAGCTTTCGAACACGCATCTTCAGCAAACAACATCCCGTGGCCTCGAACTTCTGAAGCTCTTCCTGAAGGTGCAGTGAAACCCATTGAAACCCCACAACAGCTGGGACGCTTGAGGCCCCGTCGGCAAGCATGAGCTCAGCTTCGGTGAACCGCGAAGAAGTTATCAACAGGACCACATCCTGGCCAAGCCGCGGCTATCTCGAAAGCGGCTTGAGCACACATAAACCCCGGCGCAAAAAAAGGCGGCTCGGCAAAGTAGCGAATCCCCATGCCTGGCAAAGATGTCAAGGAGGAGGGACCCTTTGTCTCGAGTGATGGCAAAATCCGATTCGCAGGAAAGCAAGCTCAGGTACTGTACTACTCCGCACTGCATTTCTGGGAATTAGACGTTACTCTTCCTAGAGAACCTGTGGCCCACATCCTCGGAGGGGTTCGGGCAGAAGTGAGCATTGAAGATCTCCGGTCCCACAAGTCCGAGCTCCCAACGTCGGAGGTAGGTGGCCTTTGACATCAAACGTGAGTGGCAGCCAGCAGCAATGCCCGTTCTTCCCGAAATTTTTTGGCAAGCACCAAACATGAACTCGAGCGTCCAAGCTGGCCTTGAGAAATATCTACCCTGCATCATTGCACTGAGCATGATGGCATGGGCTGGACCTTGAACCGCTGTGCGGGAGTCTGGTGCACCTTGTTCCGTCTAGGAGCGTGTGCTGCTCAACCGCTCTTACACCTGAATCACGTCACTGTGATCGTGTGCTGCAGGCTTCTGGAAGCAAGAAGGTATGGGATTGGTGTCTCCGAGAACGCGGGCAAGGGAAGCATTCACGCCTTCGCAAAGCTTGTATTGAAGCTTGTCCTTCCTTCCCCTCCAGTTGACTACCCTCACAGAGTCAAAGCTGATGTTTTGGATGGGATAGTCAGCGCTCGAGAAGATGACTCCAGGCTGAAGCTTGGGATTCTCGATGGTGACATTCTTCAACAGGATGTTCCTGTAGATCCCCCTCTCGGCCGCCTTACAGGTGGCTCCGGGGACGTTTGGCCAGAGCAATGAGCAGGGATGGCCCTGCCAGAAGCGTCGGGAGTCGGATTGCTGCGCGGGGCCGATCCAAATGCCCCATTGCTCCGGTTCTTTGATGTAGATGTTCTCATAGGTCACGTCTTCAATCAAGCCGACCTCACCCTCGCCAATCTCACGGAACTTCATGTAAATGCCTTTGAAGGTCTTCTCCATGTAAACGTTTCGGAAGGTCACGTTCCTAACTCTGTCGTTACCCCCCTCGGAGCCAATTGTCAAGCCCAAACCACTCGCCTCCACGTTCTCGATGAGAACATTACTAGAGGATCCTTTCACAGCGAAGCAGTCGTCCTGATTCCAAACTTTGCTGTGGTGGATCCAGATGTTCTTTCCGGACACATCCCAGCCGTCCTGACATGTCATGCCGCCTACACGTGCCAGATGCTTCCCATTCCCCCTACTCTATACTTTTCCCACCAAACACGAAAAGAGTTACATGTGAGACGGTTGAATCTTTGTTCCTTGTACTTTTGTGCATCAATGGTCATTGACATGACATTGCCAGCTGAAACTCCGTGCATGGCTGGTTTCAATGAAGTCGAGTTGCCGAGGCTACACAATCCACCTGGGTGCCGTTCTGTTAGTTGATGTTTCGTGTGCAGTTCAGCGACTTGGATGGACGACCAAGGCGGTTCGAAAGAAACTCCCACGACTTAAACATGCGCCGACCAAATGGCTATTTCATGCGTGGCCTAAAGACTTGCAGCAGGAATGACAGGAGTGGGTTGGCCGGAGTACAATCACGAGTTGACGGAATTCGAGTGTAGCATGATTGTCTTGTCCCGATGAGATGTCAACAGCATCAGCACCACAGTTCTTCGCATGATCTTCAGCCATTGGCACCCGTTTTTCCAGTAAGGCACGAAGGGCAGGTTCCCACAATACTGTCCAGCTCGTGTGTCCTCAATGCTGGAGCTTTGGCCTGGCAATGCAAAATAGTGGCCGCCCCGCCCCCCCGCCCCTCATCGACATCACAGAAAGACATATCATATCCGCCGACCCCTGCTGGGGCGNNGCGCCAGTGAAATCCCGAAGGGTTGGTTGTTTGTTTGTTTGTCTGAGGCATTGCTCTTGCCCTTTTCCCGTGAAAAAGCATTAACAGGCTTCAAAGTTGGCTACGGCTACGGGTTTTCAAGTCTTTTAGAAGTATTTAGAGGCTTCCAAAGTGTGCCCAACCCCCCTCCGCCCCCACCGCCCTCACCGCTTCGTCCACCCCGACCGCCCTC
>CAJNJA010067563.1:0-22676 GCA_905231915.1 Symbiodinium necroappetens
ACGACGCGCAGCGTTTAAATTACTCAACTGTTGCTGAGTGGGGGCAGTATCCAACCTAAACCCCTAAACCCCTACACCCTAAACCCTCTCACTCACTGACTGAGCACTCGCACACTGGCTGGCACTCACTGAACCTACATCCCGTCTCCTGAATCCTTTAACCCCAAACCCTAAACCCTAAAATCCTAAAACCCTAAACCCTTAAACCGCTGCTCCTCTTCTGTTTTGGGGACGGCGAAATCGTATTGCTCATCTCAGGAGTAGATGCACAGGACTGCACAGGGGCTTCGTGGTTGCCATCCTGGGTTCGTTGCGCTGCTTTGTTTGCCAACCATCTTCTCCTCGCAGGAAACCATTCCCACCACCAGTCACGTCCGTTTTGGGTACTCCATGCCCACCACCCTAGCGAAACGGCTGGAGAACTACTCCACTCAACGTCCGACATGTCGACATATCCGACTATGAGAATACAACTACGCCCTTAAACCCTGAACCTTCAACGCTAAAACCCTAAAGCCCTGAAACCCTACAACGCTACAGCCCTAAGACCCTAAAACCCTACAGCCCCAAGATCCTCGAACCCTACAACCCTAAGGCCCTGAACCCCGAACTTCCGGACTTAGGGCCGCCGGCTGCCACTGGCCGGTGTAAGTGCGGCCATCAGCAAACTTGTAGACCTCAGGTCTCCAAGTGGTCCGCTGTTTTGGGGGGCTTTTGGGTTTAGGGTTTAGGGTTTAGGGGTTAGGGCTCCAGGGTGTGGGGTTATTATGGTTTAGGGTTTAGGGGTTAGGGGTTAGAGTCTAGGGTTTTGGGTTTAGGGGCTGTTTTGGGGGTATCCGGGCTCAGGGTTTTAGGGCTTTGGGGGTTTTTCAGGATTTAGGGGCTTTGGGTTTAGGGTTTGAGGGTTTAGGGCCAGAGTTTAGGGTTTAAGGGTTTGAAAGGGCTTGAGGTTTAAGGGTTTATGGACTTCGGGGTAGGGTTTCGTGTTTAGGGCTGCAAGTTGAAGGGCAGCGCTGCCTCTATGAGGAACAGAAGCAGAGCTCTGAGTCCGGGGATTCGGGTTTTTAGGGGTTTTAGGGGCTTTAGGGGTGTTAGGGGCTTCAGGGCTATTAGGGTTTAGCCCTAGCCCTGGAACAAACATCCCCTAAAGGGAGGCACCTTAAACCCTGACCAACCGGTCTAACGTAGGTGCCTTAACAATTAGAATAGGGTTCTGGGGTATGGTATACTATAACCTCAACAGTAATATTGGCATTTAGGCCTCTATATTACCCTAAACACTGGTTTAGAATGTGCCCTGGGGACCAAAAGAAAGGGTAGCTGCCACTACTGATGCTATAAACCCTAAACCCTGAACGCTGAACCCTCCCTAAACCCTGAACCCTCAACCCTAAACCCATACACCCTGAACCCTAAACCCATAAACCCTGAACCCTAAAACCCTAAAACACTAAAACCCCCTTGACCCGTCTTAACCCCAAACCTTCAACCTTAAACCGATCGCCTAGCTGCACGGCCCGAACCTGACATCCTCCACGGAAACTCAAATCCTGCTGAACTGAAGTAACGAAGCTGCACTCCTTGAGAAAACAAGACTTATAAGAGCTCTAAAGTAGAGTTGTTATGTGGGATGTATATTTTTTCGTACAGCGTTTGGAGATTTGTTGTAAACCTATACGACGCCTTGCAAAGCTGCGCAACACGAGCAACACTGTTTCGTGCGGAGAAAAGAACGGTGTTAGGGTTTAGGGTTTGGAATTCACGGCTTGGGGCCTACCTGTAACTCGCTTTACCTACAGTTTAGCAGCCATTACCCCTTAATTAATCGGTAGAACCCATAAAACTGTAGGTAATTGGAGTCCCCGACACCCCCTAAACCCTAAACCCCATAACCCTAAACCCCAAACCCCTGAACCCCAAAAAACCCAAAACCCTAAACCCCTACACCCCAAAGCCCAAAGGCCTACGCTTGAGTGCCAGGTAGGGCTTTGGGTTTAGGGTTTAGTCTTCAGGATCACGGGCTTGGGGTTTTTAGGGTGTGGGACTTTCATTCAGGAAGGAAGGACTGCAGAATAGAACCGTATAAGACCCTAGAAAAACCCTGATCAAGTCCCTTATAGAAGCTTGTGAACCCCTCTTTAAAGCCCTCGAGCCCCAGACCCTTTAAACGCTACCCTGAACTCTGCACCCTAAGCCCTAATCCCTAAACCTTAGTTGCTGAGTTCATAAGCACCAAAAAAAGTGTATACTTTCAGCTCTATAAGGGGTCATATCATCCCAAAAAGTTTAAAGTGTACTCATTCAGCTACTAAGAAACCCAAGAGCCCCAGAGGAAAGACCGGGCGTCCGCGCTCCATGTCCATCCATCTTGTCGTTCCTCGGCGAAGGCTTCTTTGGGGTTCACGGTTTAAGGTTCAGGGTTTGAGGTTTAGGGTCTAAGGTTACACTGTAAGGTTTAGGGTTTAGCGTTTCACTTACTACAGGCTCCTATGGCAACCCCATCAATAAACCCCCTCAAGGACTGCATTAGGGTTTAGGATACCATGAGTGGGGTTGCACTAATCACAACAGCACTTCTAACCTGATGGTACTCAGTCCCGTTATCTAGTGAGCTATTCGTTTTGTTCTTTAGTTTTAGCTTTTGGGGGGTGATGGTTTCCTGTAGAGGGATCTGCAACTATAGCTTACGTTTACCCTCTGGCTCCACGTACCTTCTCGAGTATGTACTCTTAGGCCTTACAGTACCTATATAGGAACCCCTTTCAAGCCTACATATATACTATGTGGGCACATGGAGCTTTCGGGTAAGGGAACTGGCTTTATGCTTCAAGTAGTAGCTACTAAAATAGGGCTTAGGGTTTAGGGCAGTAGGGCACTCGACGCGTTTGAGTTGGAGTTTCTGGGCAGTGCAAAGCGAGCAGTGCTAAAGGTAGTCAACTATGGATCGTGAATGCAATTCGTCGCCAGGCTCCGGCTGTGCGATGCATATAATAATCGGAAGAGTGAACCCCCGACGCCAGAGCAGTGCCGGGCGACCACCCAAGACGATGAAGTTTGGCCTTGACTAGGCAGTACTCGTCTCCACCAGTGCTGTGCCAGAAATGATTCGAAGAGATCTTAAATCGGCGTGGCTGAGGTACCTGACAATGCAATACAGTGCGCGAAGGTCTCGAACCACGTGATGCAGTGCAGTGCGTGGTGCAGAGTCAGGCTCGGTGGCAGGCTCCTGCGGGGCAGACCGGCTGAGCAGTGCCGTATCGCGGCAGTGCTAGGCCCAAAGCACGGTGCTGTGCCAATAAACGATGAATTGCTTAAGCAGCTTATAACGCGAGCTACCCTCCATGCGCTCATAACCGAATCGAAGATTCGGGCAGTAAGCAACATGAAGTAAAGGAAAACATATTGTCTCTACCCTAAAGGTCCATGTAACCAAATAGTAGATACTTTGGCCCCAAAGTACCCAAATAGGGACTACTTTAAGGCCAAAGCATATACTACTACTTAGCTACATGGACCCTTAGATTCAGGCGCCTATAAACCCTAAACCCTGCTTTATTGCAGTTTAGGGTCGCAGGTTGGGCTTGAGAGGGGATTTGAGATTCAAGACAAAACCGCTGGGACAGCTCTTGCCCAAACAGAGAAGAGAGATCTCCGTGTTTCTGTCCCGGTTTAGGGTTTCGGGTTTAGAGATTAGGGCTCTGGGTTTGGGGTTTAGGGTTTCGGGGAACGAACGCCTCTCAAAACTTATGTTCAATGCTGGTGCTGCTGGTGGTGCTGGGCTGCCGCTGATGCAGAAAGCCCTTAACCCAAAACAGCTGAACCAAGAAACTCTAAACCCTATAAGCCCTATAAGCCCTGTAACCCCTATAAACCCTATAAACCCTACAATACACGAGCCCCATGAAATCACAAAGCCTTGGAACTCTGAACCTCTCGAGCTGAACTAACAAAAAAATGAAAAACACCCCACCCTAGAACTCCTTTAAATCGGGCTTAGGGTTTAGGGCCTACCATCTAATATCAAAACCCCAGAACCTGAAGCCCAGACCAAGAACCCGCACCCTGTGTGGGTGTAGTTGATGGGTGACTTTACGGATTTCAGTGATTCAGACAAAGCCCTAAACCCAAAAACCCTCAACCCGAAAATCCCGAATCCGAAAGCCGGAACCCCAACAAGCCCTAGAGCCCCAACCCTGGTAGAGTTAGGGCCTAAGGTTTTAGGGCCTAAGCATGATTCGATCCCTGAGCCAATTTCAACCCTAAACGGTACTGTAGGAACCTGATTAGGAAACCTGGGCCCTATAGCCCCGTTTTTTTTTGGGATTCATATGAAGAGCCCTAATAAAGACCCAGGGTTTCTTAGTCAGGTTCCGACAATAACCCTAGACCTCGCCGGACCGACCTCTAACCCTAAACCCTATAAACCCTAAACCTCTAAACCTTAAACCTCTAACCCTAAACAGTAAGCCCTAAACCTCGCCGGACCCTATACTCGGGGACAGGCTTGAATTGGCCCTCGTAGACGACGCCGGTCGCGGATTTGTAGATGCCAGACTGTGGGGTGACGGGGATTAGGGCAAGCCTAAAACTACTACTTGGGTTTTGGGCTTTAGGGCTTAGGGCTTAGGGCTTCGGGTCTAAACTACGAGTGTTTAGCGTGGTGCGCTTAATGAGAGATTGAATAGCAAAGTAGCCACTAAGTCCCCAATATAGTACGGCTCCATACGACACCCATATACAAAGACCCCAAAAGGGGACCCTAGTTTTGAACACTGCCCATATCGAAACCCCGTGAATCAAAAGGAACCCTTAAACCCTCAGCCCTACAGTCCCTCATCTACGACGTCCTCAAAACGAGCCCAGCAAGTGCTTGGCTTCAGGGCCCACGTCTTGAAGTTTCCCGAGGGTTCATTAGTGCACCTCTAACACAAGTGCGTGCATGGCCGGAGACACTACTGTAAACCACCAAAAGAGTCGGAAGCCGGATTAAGGGCAAGTAGTGCTGGGATTCTCTACACATTGCTCTTAAGGGTTGAGGCTGTTGGGTTTACAGCTTCTTGGCTCATACAGTATCAGGCTCGGCTGCAAATCAAAACTGGTGGAGGCAGGATTTGCTGGACTGCCCAACTATGTGGGGCCCAGGCAAGGATGAGTTTTCAGGGTGTAGAGAAAGTTGGAAGGGTGGTAATCTAAGGACCGAAAACTAGGGTCCAGATTTGGGGGAGATCATATTCAGTTGATGATAATTGCATGGGGTACTACACGGGGATGCTTTTACGAATCCAATTCCCATCTAGATGATTTCCTACCTAACCTCCTAACCGCGAAAGCCGGGACTCTCAATCATCAAGATACCTCTGAGCCCTTGCCACGGTTTAGAGTTTAGGGCTTAGCGGTTTAGGGTTTAAGGCAGAGCCCGACGAAACAACACGAAACCTGCCTGTAAGTGCCACAAACCCTGGCCTCCGAAATCCCCGAAGAAAGTGAACGTCCTCACCTAAACCCTAAACCCTATTAAACCCTAAACCCTTCTGAGTTTGAGGCTCGAGGGTCCGGAGTCCCAAAGCGGTTGGTACTATATGGGCCGTAATAATCTTAATAGGGTTTTGCGGGCCCATTATACTCTAGCTATAAGGAAACCCCAACATACGGTTGATGATATAAACCCTGCATGACCCATACTAAGGAATACACCATAATTCCCATAGTTTAGGGTCCTTAAGGTACTGCAGGGCTTATATCATCAACCGTGGTACCCTAATCCCCTGAACACCTAAACCCTAAACCCCTAAACCCTAAACCCCTGAACCCTAAACCCATATCTACTCATAGAATTGATAATTGTGTAGGCCCCTACATTAGACTGGGGTCCGCACTCCATGCTTGGAGCCATGTTGGAACTGCCCTTCATACCTCTCAGCGCTCGACTGTTTGGGGCTTCGGGTTCCGCTTTTTAGGGGGACCCTGAACCTTAAATGAAACCCTAAACCCTAAACCCAAAGCCCTTAAGCCCTAAACCCTAAACAATGTAACTGAGAGGTTCTTGAAGGCTGCTTCTGTAAGGGTGTTCTGCATACGGAAATTCGTAGGATCATCAAGTTCATAATGCCAACCTAGCATGATGCAGATTTATATGTACAGTCCATATCAGACTTGTCGAGTCATGTATTGTTGATGATGCTGTTGTTGTTGATGCTGAGTTTGCAAATGTTGCTGCTGTTGCTGTTGCTGTTGCTGCTGCTGCTGCTGCTGTTGTCGTTGTGGTTGTGGTTGTGGAGGTTGTGGAAGTTGTTGTTGTTGTTGCTGTTGTTGTTGTTGTTGTTGCTGTTGCTGTTGCTGTTGCTGTTGCTGTTGTTGTTGTTGCTGTTGTTGTTGTTGTTGTTGTTGTTTAAGTTGTTGTTGTTAAGTTGTAGTTGTTGTTGTTGTTGTTGATGTTGTTGTTGATGTTGTTGTTGATGCTGTTCATGTTGTTGCTGGTGATATGGTTGTTGTTGCTGATGCTGCTGCTGGTGTTGTTGTCGTTGTTGTTGTTGTTGTTGTTGCTGTTGCTGTTGCTGTTGATGCTGCTGCTGCTGCTGGTGGTGGTGGTGGTGGTGGTGGTGCTGCTGCTGCTGCTGCTGCTGGTGCTGGCGCTGGTGCTGTTGTTGTTGTTGTTGTTGCTGCTGCTGCTGCTGCTCTTGTCGGTGTTGCTGTTGTTGTTGTTGGTGGTGTTGGTGTTGGTGTTGTTGTCGTCGTCGTCGGTGTTGTTGTTGTTGATGATGATGATGTTGATGTTGTCGTACAGTAGTCGTATTCCCTTGTAACAGCCGCCTTTCTTCACCCAGCATTTTGATGCCTCAATGACCAAGGCCCCGAAGCCCTAACTCCCAAAAAACCGAATTCCACTATAGAAATGTCAAGCGGTACGAGTGGAACCTTCCAAAAGAACCCTGACGTGTTCCTGCTGCCACGGCCCCCCTAAACCCTCATTTCTTAACCCTCAACCCTAAACCCTAAACCCCTAAATCCCAAAACTCAAACATTCCAGGTATGCGAATCTCGTTCAGGAGCGCGACTGGGGAACGGCGGAGCCGTGTGTTTTCTTTCCGCTTGGCTCTCGCATGAATCGAATTTGGGAGCGTGTCGCACCGACTCATGCAGCAACGCCGAAAAAACCCTAAATCCTGAACCCCAAAACCCAAAACCCAAACCCCCAACCGTAAACCCTCAACCCCTAAACCCAAAACCCAAACCCGCAACCCTAAACCATAAACCCCTAAATCCTAAACCCCTAAACCCTAACGCCTAAACCCAAACCCTAAATCCTAAACCATGAACCCCTAAATCCTAAACCCCTAAACCCTAAACCCTGAAACCCATCCGGCCTGGCTCCGTCGGCCCAGCACTCCACGCCCTTGCCCGACTTTTCGTCTTGCACCCACCTGGGCTCTGGTTTAGGGTTTAGGGTGGCTTAGGGTTTAGGATTTAGGATGGCTTAAGGCTTGAGGTTCAGGATTTAGGGCTTATATTAGGTTTAGGGCTTATTTAATGCTTAGGTCCTATTTAAGGCTTGAGGTTCAGGATTTAGGGTAGGATGTCTTATATAGGGTCTAGGGCTTGGGGCTTATATGTGGTTTACGGCTTATATAGGGTTTAGGGTTTTGCTGGGTTTAGATTTTGTTTCCGGTTGCTTCCCAAACGACACTTTTGGATTGTGGCTTCAGGAACTGGAAAGCCTAAACCCTAAACCCCTAAACCCCTAAACCCTGAACTTCCCTATGCTTCGTCCTGGGCTGAGTTTGCCGACAGAGACAGATGCGACAGGCTGAGGAGTCGAGCTCCCGACCAACTGTGCAAGCGTCAAAGACGCCAGTGGCCGACGGCGCACAACTCCCGAAGGCGGTGAGGCTCCATGGTTGCGGCAGGCTTGGTCGAATAGATGATAACCTTCAGGTCTAGGCTCTGATATGAAGTCTCATCAACCAGCATAACTTACCACATACAATACACATCCTGCAAAATACTTCTTAAGCCAGTAAAGACCCCATGAAGCCGATTGTAGAGCCACAAAAGCCCGCCAAAACAAGTCCATACTTACAACCCCCGAACCATTTTCATCCTCATCCAACCGACAAAAGCAGCACAAACCCTTACAAAGGGTCGTGCAAAACGCGAAACCCGAAACCATAAACCCTAAACTCCTAAAACCTAAACCCTAAACCGTAAACATCCGTAAACTCTGAACTTAAAACCTAAACCCTAAACCGTAAACATCCGTAAACACTAAACTCCTAAAACCTAAACCCTATAGACCCTAAACTCCTAAACTCCTAAACCCTAAAACCTAAAACCCTAAACTCTTAAACCCTAAGCGGTTAGGAAACCCAAAGGTGGGTCCGAACTCGAAACCCTTCGAGCCCTGAACCCTAAAGCTCTATGAAGTCAGGGTTTGGGGTTTAGGGATTAGGGGATTACGGTTTAGGGTTTAAGCTTTTTTTCCTAAATTATATAGTGTCTAGGGTTTAGGGTTTAGGGTTTAAGCTTCTATTCTTCTACAGAGTAGTGTTACGGTTTAGGGTGGGTTTAGTTTTCGGGCTTGGCTCTAACACTTACAGGAACTTTGAAAGCCGAAGAGCCCGAACTAACGCCTCAGCCCTTCTTTCAAGGGGACCTAATAGTAGATCCCTTCAGACAACGCTTCAAAGGAGCCTTAAACCCTAAACCCTCACAGGAAGTCTAGGCCCTGTACACATGGACCCCTTAAGGGAGCCCTCAAAACAACCCTTTGAGGGAAACACCCTAAACCTAAACCCTAAAGCCTAAACCCTAAAGCCCCATAAGCCGTCTGAGATCCGAGCTCTCCCTCGTACGTGCTTCCATCCACGTGCACATACCTGGGCTCACGATCCGAGTCCCCCAAAATAGTACGGCACCCCTATAAAAAGGGCCCTCAAAAGGGACCCTACTTTAGAGAACTACCCACATGTGTTCATGCGGCAGCTCTTGTCTGCCAAGCCCTTCCCTGGGCATTTTGTTGAAATACTGTTGCTGATAAATTAATCCTTAGCATTACCTTGGGACCCTAAACTATGGAAATTATGGTATATTCCTTGTTATGGGTCATGCAGGATTCATATCATCAACCGTACCTTTCATCCGAATGACAATCAGCAGGCGTAATTTGTGGGGACTAGGGTTTGTGGTGCATGCCTGTAGTCCTCAGAGATTGATGCTCAGGGTGCATGCACGACTCTCGATTTTTCGGTATGCTTCGGTCGGCATATCGTGTTGGCTTTCCGGGATTTCGACTGAACAGTTCCTTGAATCACCAAATATTCCGGGGGGGTTAAGGGACGGATAGGGGGTTTGGGGTTTCATCATTCTGCCGAAGTCGCTTGCCATAGCCGTGAGCGCGGTCCTTTCTGCAAGAAAGAGGACCGTACGGTGCGAAGTACGAGGCCAAGCCCAAGCAGTACACATATACACATATCAATTATCTACTTATGTATTTATCTATTTATTTATCATTTGTTTATATTGTCTATATGTATATGTTAATGCGTATGAACTTCACATGAGCGATTTTAATTCGTCAGCTCTGAGGGTTGAGAAGCAGCTTCTAAGGAAAGTAGGACTAGAGTGACTAGAACCATTGAAAAGGCTATTTGGGAGGTCCGGGTGTGTGTACTGTTCTTGATGCGGATGGCTGCAGATTGAACCCTAAGCCCTTGCTCAGAGCAATCTCCTAAGGGTCCATGTGCCTGTATAGGGAACCCGTTATAGGCCCGAATAACGGAGCTTTTACCATAGACCCTTGAAAAGAACGCTTCGAAAGGAACCCGAAGGTGGGTCCTGCAAGCCCTAAACCCCAATCCCTAAGCCCTAAACCCTCAAGGGAACCCTAGACCCCCTGAGCCCTAAAACCCGAACCCTAAACCCAAACCTCTTTCAGGAACCCCAAGCAGCCCCGAGCCCTGAAACCCTGCACCCCTAAACCGCGAACCCCTCCCTCAAACTTCTTCTTATTATTTCCTAATTAACCTTAAAGGACAGCCCTTAAAAGAACCCTTAAAGGAACCCTTAAAGGAACTTTTCGACGCTTGGTCCTGGTGCCACTGTCCCTCATAGGTATTGCCATTGGCAGCCTCGAAGATGCCATGCCCTGGAGGTGTTTCAGGGCTTCTTTGCGTCTAAACACTACTAAACCCTAAATCCCTAAATCCCGAACCCATAAACCCTAAATCCCTAAACCCTAAACCCTAAATCCCTAAGCCCTAAACCCTAAATCCCTAAACCCTAAATCCCTAAATCCCGAACCCCTAAACCCTAAATCCCTAAACTCTAAATCCCTAAATCCCTAAATCCCTAAACCCTCAACCGCTTTAAGGGCTCGGGCTCCCCTAAAAAAGGGGCTCCTTAGGGATTCCTCTAAAGGGCTCCCTAAAATCTGTTACTGTGCGACATGCTCAGCTCCAAAAGCCCTGTAAACTGGGCTTTGAAGTTTAGGGTTTAGGGTTTTGGGCTTAGGAGAAGAAAGAATGAGCTGTGATTTCACAAGTAGTTCCTTGTAACAAGGCATGGTACTTCAGAGCCCAGTCAATAAACCGGCGAGGCCGGAGAAACCTATGCAAAGCCCTACGAAAGCCCATGTGTATAGTTCTCTAAAGTAGGGTCCCTTTTTGGGTCCCCAATAGAGTCCGGCACCCTTATATAAAAAAGGGCCCCCAAAAAAGACCCTAATTTAGAGAACCACCCTGTACAAAAATGGTTTAGGGTATAGGGGTTGGGAGATCAAGTCCTACTGCGTCCCCGACCGAGACTCCAACCGCTGATCCCGAAACCCTATTAGCGTACCGAAGTCACTTCTGGAAGCTAGCTACACCAAATTAGGGTTTAGGGTTTAGGGCTAACTCTTGAGCCATCAAAGGCGAATATCAACTCTCCCTGAAGCCTGAAGCCTACACTTAACACTGCACAAGCCAATCAAGTGGGCCTTGCGCACGGTTATCCACGAAGGAGCCACGGTAGGTTTGGCCATCAGGCCTCCACTCCACTAAGGATCTGGGTTCGGGTTGATCATAAATCTTTGTCAAAGAAGATACCTTAAATCATAAAGTCAAGCCCTTTAACTAGGTGCTATGCCTTTAAACATACTGTTAAGGCCCTCGATGAAGACCGTCGCGCCTCCAATTCTCTGGAGGTGTGGAGTCTAGGGTTCAGGTATTACCGAGTTTCCTTAACCCTAAACCCCCAAAAGTACGAAAACCTGAGCCCAACAAACCCCCAAACCCCCTAAACCCCAAACCCTAAACCCTAAACCCTAAACCCCAAACCCTTAACCCCAAACCCTAAACCCCAAACCCTAAACCCTGAACCCTAAGCCCTAAACCCAAAACAAGTTGGGTCTTCGTCTTCTTGAGGGGGCAGGAATTGTGCCGTGCTACCGAGTGGAGGAGCCTTGGGCTTGAACGACCAAGGTGGGCTTAGAGAGTTTAGGGAGTTTAGGATGTAGTAGGGTTTTTAGGGAGTTTGGTGGCTTGAGGGTTTAGGGTTTAGGGGGTTTAGGGCTTAGGGTTTTTAGGGAGTTTAGGATTTAGGGTATACCCTAAATCACGATCTTAAGCCCCATACAATGTCAAGGTATCTTCATTCATGGGTTTTGGGGCTCTCTGGGGTGTTGAAACGCGAGGGTCCAGGTGTGATGGTTTTGGGGTCAGGGGTCGCAGTTGGGCTCTACTGTTGATGATCTAAACTCTGCGTTGCCCACAATAAGGAATATACCATCATTCGCATAGTGTAGGGTCCTTAAGGTAATGCAGGATTCATATCATCAACCGTAGCGCTTGAGTGCTTAACTTGTTTCTAGTTTTCTTATTTGGAGAGGCTCGGGGCTTCCCTTCTAAGGGGTTTGGGTTCAGGCAGGCTTGGTCGCTGGGCGTTGCCGGCTTCTTCGCGAGGGCTTCACGGAAAACCCTAAACTCTAAACCCTATAAACCTAAACCCTAAACACAGGGGATACTGGAATCAATGGTACAAACCTTTTAGTTGAGAGGACATCACAGCATCTTGCCGGCCTTCTGCTTACCCCTAAACCCTGCAAGCTGTAACCCTGAAGCCTTAAGCCTAAACCTTCAGGTGGCTTTGAAGTGTTTTTCTATAAGGGCCTTTTTCCTAAACCCTAAACCTAAACCCTATGAGGTGGGTTTAGGGCTTAGGGTTTAGGGTTTAGGGCTGTGGAGTCGGGGGCACCGTGTCTTTTCACGTCCGCTTCGTGGCATGCTCCTTAGAGGAGGCTTCGGGCTCGTCACATTGTGTAAGACAGGCCACCACAAGCAAGGAACCCCCACCCCCGAACCCTAAACCCGGCACCCTCAACGCTAAACCCAAAGCTCTAAACCCAAAGCCCTAAACCCTAAACCCAAAGCTCTAAACCCAAAGCCCTAAACCCTAAGCCCGAGGCTAGATGTCACGACTCTGGCAGGCTTGCGACTACACATCGTTGACGTGCGGCGACTCTTTACAACCAGTGGTCAGAGCACCGGATCCCCACGCCGCGGCAGGATTGAGGATGTCGGCTGTAGATTTAGGATGTGAGATGTGGTTGATGAGTACGAACCCTAAACTCTAAACCCTGAAAGCTACAGTACAGATCGAAAGGACAACAAAACAGCTCCGACACGAATATGGCACGAAGAGTTTAGGGTTTAGGGGTTGAGGGTTTAGGGTTTCGTGTTTACCCTAAACCCTAAACCCCTAAACTCGAGAAAAGCGATACGGGCAGGCCTCAGGTTCAAGGTTTCAGGTTTCGTGTTTAGGGTTTAGGGGTTTAGTGCCGTTTAGGGTTTAGGGGTTTAGGGTTTAGGGGTTTTGGGGTTTAGGGTTTAGGGGTTTAGGGGCTTAGGGCTTAAGGGTTTAAGGGTTAAGGGCTTTGGGCTTAGGGTTTAGGGTGCTTAGGCAGTCTTGCGTGTAAAGGGTTTACCTAGACCCCAACGAAGCTACCTTTTCAGGGCTCCTCATTATGATGTCCTTATCTACATCCTTGAACAAGTAGGTTAGGGTGTCTAGGAGTTAGGATTACGGAGACCCTTGGGAAAATAAACCCTCTCAATAAGGTCTCTTTAGCCCTTTTAAAGAGAGCCATAAGTAGGGTTAAGAAGGGTCCCCTTTCAGGGGTCTTCCTAAGGCCAGCTAGCAGTGCAGGGATGCTCCTCTTCCACTGATATGCGCCATACCTGCCTTGCAACTACCGGGGAGTTTCAGAACACATAGGGCTTAGGGTTTTGGGTTTTGGATCCTTAGAAGGGCCCTAACAAAGACCACAAGTGCTAGTAGAGTCACCAGAAGGGTTCAATGAATGAATGCAGATCCCCCCGTTCAATACACAACATGTCTTTAAGGGCTCTCATTCTGGCATCCCTACTACTATAAAGGACCCAGTGGAGGAAGCAGTAAAGGAGCAATGAAAGGGCGTGGGGTTTATGAATAAATCAGGGGTCTACATTGCCCCCCTGGCTTTCTGAAACTCCCAAATGCCCCTTGTTCTTTGGGGGCCTCAAAAGGTGGGCTGAAGCTTGGTAGGAGAAACGATCTGTATAAGTTCTCGGATTTTGGGAGTACCCCACCTACCTTCCGTAAAGCCTGAAGCCTAAGACCCTAAACCCTAAACCCTAAACCGAAGCTTCATCCACCTTTGGAGCCCCTTGGGTTCTGCATGAGGGGAAGAACCTCCGACGCAGCACACGCCTCAGGAGGATGTGACTTGGCAGGCCCGTCCTTTTCATTTTCGGAAATCGATAGTTCGCTAAATTAGGGACCCTTTCTCGGGTCCTATTTATAAGAGTGCCGTACTACTTGGGGGGGAGGGGGGGCCTAAAAAGGGACCCTGATTTCCAAATAGAGACAAGCTTGGGCGGTTTAGGGTTTGGGGATCAGGGATTGGGCTTTAATATAGGGATCGGAAGAATTGCCGACACTACTCCCTTGTCGTCCACATTATTGTAATGTATATATAATGGAATTAATTTACGAAAATACCCACGAACCCTAAACCCTCAACCCTAAAAACCTTGTTCTAACTCCTAAGGCGCCTACATTAGACGTGAGGGCTCAGGATTTTGGTCTCAGTTTAAGAAGGGTTTAGGTTTCATAGGTTCTGGGTTTAGGGTTTAGGGGTTTAGGCTTTAGGGGGCGTCCTCGATCAAGGCCCTTTCACTGAACCTCATTTTAACACGGCACCTGGTTTTGTGTTTAGGGTTCATGCTTCCATAAACCCAACACCGTAAACCTAAACTGAAAGCCCCAAACCAAAAACCGTACACCTAAACTCCAAACCCCAAACCCAAACCGTAAACCTAAACTCACCACAACCCCACACCCAAAACCGTAAACCTAAACTCAAAACCCCAAACCCTAAAGGAGGCTGTCAACTGAAAAGGACGGCCCTGCGTCTCCTGACGCCCAGTCTGAGCTTCGGGATTCGACCAGAGGCGTTCTAGCCAGCCATGTTAGAAGCCATAAAGTTGGAATATGGGTTTAGGGTTTAGGGTTTAGGATTATGGGTAAAGGATGATGAGCGCAGGATTTCCCGATCTTGTCTGTTAAGGGTATCAGGATAGTGATGTTCCAACTTTCTGGCTTCTAGTATATATAGGTTCTTCAGCAATCGACTGCGAACTATGAGTATCGTTACCTGGTTTACAAATCTAGTTTACTAAGTCTCATGATCTTTTAAGTACCCGTAAACCACCCTTGTAGTAACCTTATAGTACCCCTAAACCACCCTTATGGTAACCCTTATAGTAGCCCTTCCAGATCTCCTAAAGGAACCCTTTCAGTCATGATCCTATAAGTGGGCTAACCTGCGAATCAAGAGAGGCGCTTCGGCTCCCCGCGAGATGGACTAGCCCAGAGAGCTCGATGCCCCTTAAGTTAGGGTTTAGGGTTTAGGGTTTAGGGTCATTAAGGAATGTGCAGTGAATCCTAAAATTATTTAAAACCACTATAACTCAAAGCCTCGTGAAAACTTTTGAAGCGCATATAAACCCAACAAAGTCTTCAGACATAACCATTTTTACGGCCCGTTACGGCCCTTAACACATTTTCCCCAATCAAGGGGTATTGGGCTCTCTGGGAAACAGCTCAGGGACAATGGAATTAAAAAAGTGGGCCGATAGTCGCATTTGCCACAAGAGCTTTTCCTCGGCGATGGATTTAGGAGTTGGGAGTTAGGGGGCTTTTGGAGGTTTTAGGGTTTAGGGTTTAGGGAGTTAGGGAGTTAGGGGACGTTTTAGGGTCCAGGGTCGGATTTTCCGCCTTATTGACCCGAGTGATCCAGGAGTTGGGGCTTAGGCTCATCCCCATGAGACTGCAGACCGTCAGCGGCAGGGATGCAGCTAGCAGGTCCCAAGATACTCAGCCGTAGGTACGAAGGCGCTGGCAGGGATAGATATAGCCCGCATTACGATGACCTGATAAGCCAGAACTTAAACCCCTAAAGAAGCCCGAAGTTGAACCGCTTTACCTGTCGAGTTCTATGCCTACTCCTCCCAAAAGGCGGCCGTGACTGCAAAACATCCTATCCTGCCTAAACTTCAAACACTCTAGACCCTAAACCCTGATCCCTAAACCCTGATCCCCAAACCCTAAACCTTAATCCCTAAACCCTGATCCCTCAGCCCTAAACCCTGCTCCCAGGGTTTAGGGGTTTAGGGGTTAGGGTCTTATAGAAACCCTGAAAGGGACAATGAAATTACCCTTCAGAGGAACTTGCAGCCCCTCCAAATCCAATTCTAAGCAGCGGCTTTGAGCCCTGAGGCACAAAACCCTTCTCGGGACTCAAACCCGAAGCGTTGAAACAGCAATACTAGGGTCCATGTTAAGGGAATTAAAAATTAAGTTAACATGATAGGAAACCATAGTACTTACTATAGATCCCTAGTACGGTAACTTAAACCCAATCCCTTAACAAGAACCCAGAACATGGGGTTTAGGGTTGAAAGTTTGGGGTTTATGGAGCTGAGAGAGCTGACAACCACAAAAGTCGCACAAATTAGGAATCCTAAACCCGAAACCCTAAGCCCTAAGGAACCCTAAACGGAGCCCTTAAACGGGAAACTCCAACTCCCAACACCTAACCTGGGTCCCTGTTGGGGATATATTAAAAATGCTCATGTTTAATCCTTATTGGGTTCTATTATAACAAAAATATAAAATTGTATCCGGTAACCCCCAAAAGTCCTCAACGTTTAAATCTTGAGCCTTGCTCCGGGAAGCTGCAACTGCACCAACTAGGGTTTAAGGTTTAGGGTTTAGGAACATAATCCAAAAATTGAGCCCCTATATAGTAGAAGCCAGAAAGTTGGAACATCGTTCTCTTCATGCCCTTAAGGTAAAGAAGTATGAACCCCTTGGTCGTAGAAGACCCCAATAGCACGCCCAGAAGTCTATCACACTACGGTTGATGATATAAATCCTGCATGGCCCATAATCAGGAATATACCATAATTCCCATAGTTTAGGGTCCTTAAGGTCATACAGGATTTATACCATCAACAGTAGAAGCGCCTTTGAAGCTTCAGGGTTTACCTTCCAGGCCGTTGTAAACTCTGCCAAAACTGTTGTGGCCCTTGCCGAAACCCCGTGCTGCCTTAGGAAGCCCTGCACCCCTAAACCCTACAGAGAAAACTCACCAATAAAAAGAACCCAGAAGCGATATCCCAAAAGTCTGAACCACCCTAAACCCCAAACCCCAAACTCTAAATCCTAAAACCTGAACCCTCAACCATCCTTGGAAGATTCCGCTTCTTCGCAAGGAGTTGTGCTTGTCGCTCCAGAAGTGCAGGATCCGGAGATCGCCTTTCTTGGAGGATCATGGGACTTGTAGCTCAGGTTATAAGATCCTTACTTTGGGGCTTGAAGTGATCGAACGTACAGCTATATTTATAACATGATCCTTTAAGCTGCACTCAACAGAGAAGAACAGGACTGAGAACTGTTGAAATAAAGTTTTAAGCTTTCAGGGTACCCGAAACTTTCAACCTAGACCCTGAACCGTGAACCCTTCGTTGGATTTTGGCACTGGGGCAAAAATATAACATTTTGTTATTGGCAATTTGCATGTGTTGCGCATGGAACTTGCCGACGTCAGCCTGCACTGCTCTGAATCTCCAATGTAGATTAGAACATACACCATAACTTTTTCTTAAATAAAGTATATGCTTTATGTTGTACAACATAAAGTAAACATGATATACTATATACTAAATATTGGATATTACATATTCAATAACTAGTATTTGATATTTTCACAATGCATATATAGATAGATGCGATGCTGTATTCTGTATACTGAAAACTATATATCATATAATATATACTTGTATAATGTACGATACATCCTAAACTAAAGAAATTATATGTTATCTATTCGATTTGGAGTAATATGTGTACTATATGTTAAATATTACAAGTTAGTTGAGGTGTATGGTATATATCACATAAGTTGTGGTAATCATACAGTTTCTAAATATCAACTATATACTACATAATATGCCCTACAGGGTCTGTATTCAGTATATTATATGTAATGTACTATATATTGTGCATCATTTATGGAATTGGCTATAGTATAGAGTGTCTTATGCAAAGTAAAATGCATATGAAACAAAATATATTTGTATATGTTTATTTATTTATATTGTAATATAAACCGTATATTGTAGATTTGTATATAACATATGTGTGTTTCATATTCCCTGTTATGAATTTTGGATTTTAAGTTATATAACGAATAGTACATAGTATATATAATAACTCGTTATATGCTATGCATTGTAACATCTTATTCAATAATATTAGTATAATATGTACATATATATATATAACATATAGCATACTATATAAACTTGTACCATAGTTTATATACTTGATATGGTATATTGTGTATTGTATATCTTTGAACTTTATATAGATGTATATATACACATACATATATATATATGCTACATATTGCCTAATATATATCTTGTTTTATATAATATATTAGAAGCTATAACATACATATATATATATATATACTCAAGTACAGACATATATATATATATGTCTTAAATATCTGATTATCTATACACGCCACAATAGTCCTTTCTTAATACATAAAAATATTTATGGAATATAACATATACTTATATACATATATTATATACCCTTTGCTCCATTATATATTTGTGTTGCATGCTTTACTATACATTAAGTGCTACAGCTTAACGATATAGAAGTTGTATTATATGATGTGTCAAGTGTAGAACATGTATATTTCATGATGTTCATTACATGTATTGAAAGTGAACATATATATTAGCACAAAGCTGAAATACATAGAACAAATATGTTTCGATCTTTTCTACTACTATACTTGAAGACTTTAACATATTTCGATCTACTCCATTAGATTATGCTATCTATATTCAGTTCCATTATATTCCCTTCTGTTACATTACATGATGTTTTACATGTTGTGTTACATCATGATGTTTTATAACGTACAGTATGTTATATCATGCTACAGTACATGATATAATATGACATTCGGCCATAAGACATGATATTGCATTATACAGCATCATACCGTATTGTATCTTATTATATTAAATATCTGTTCATATTTTATCACTTTAAATGTATGTTCTATTCATAAAATATTTCTCGTATAAATATAATGCAACGTATACATGTTTATATATATATACAGATGTTATGTTATGATGTACTATATTATGCTATGGTTAGATTTGCTTGTTATTCTGTTGTTACATTGTTCTTTTTTCACACACAGATGTATAATATCTATATGTTGGCTAGGTGTTCGGGCCAGAAGCGACTAGCATCTGCCGTGACGCTGCGGAGCGCTGAAAGAGTAAAGCTTCCAAAAGTCCGGAAAAATGGAAAAACGACCCCTGCGAAACCTACCTCCAAGCATTCCTCAGGAAACAGTATATAGTGGAGTTTATGACATTTAATACTAATACAATATGGGCTGCAGTGACCGAGTTCCGGGAGCTCAAAGCCCTTCCCCCCAAACCGAAGGGCCTCATCGCCACGAGGGAGGTCAGATAAAGTGAGAAGGTTCTCAAAGTCTGACAGGCGCAGATGCATGTATACCTGGGCTCGACGATTGAGAGCTTGCTGCTCTTTCTCAGCAGTTCGAGGCAATGCTGGATTTTTCGGGGCTTTAGGCTTTAGGGATTTGGGTATCTGGGGCTTATGTAGAGTGTGTTCAGGGTCGAGGGTTTCTCCGCTTACGGTTCAGGGGGCTCAGGCACGGTTAGGGCTTAGATCAAGCTCGGGAAATAGACCCTCCGCTCGGGTCTTCCCTGAGTTTTCATGAACTGATGAGGTATTTTGTTATACATATATATATATATATGTATTGTATATATATACACACATATTATACATACATATATCTATATATATATATAAATGGTTTTAACTGCTATAAGGGCTGAACCCTCGACCCAACCTCGACCCCTGAGGACAGCGTTGTCAAGCGGCACGGCCCTCGTCGTCGGGCCACACCGACCGCACCGGGGTTAGGCTGACACTCCTCCGGCACGGGTTTAGGGGTTTGGGTTTTTCAGAGACTCCAAAACCCCTTAATTAAGTAATAATGCCTGAAGTTATAATAGGGAAGCCTAGTAAGACTTAAAGGATATTCCTTAAATAAGGGGCTGTGGAGTCTCTGGGTTCTGGTTCAAGAACTTAGTTTAGGCTACCATAGTAAGGTTCCATACAGTACTACTCCACAATCTGGCTACTCTAATCCAGACCCTGAACCCGAACCCTAGATCCTGAACCCGGTGCCATATGATGGTAACTTAAACTAGATTCCTTAACAAGAGCCCCAGTGTCCGGGCTCTCCTGATTCGAGGATTCAAGGATCTGAGGATTGAGGGTTTAGGGATTGGGGTTTAGGATTTAGGGTTTGGGGTTTAGGGTCTAGGGTTTGGGGTTTAGGGTTTAGGGTTTGGGGTTTGGGATTTAGGGTTTGGGGTTTACGGTTTTGGGTGTAGCGATTGGGATTTAGGGCCTACAGGTTTTGGTTGGGGGAAGGCCGTGAGGGGTGAGGGTTGCAGGCCAAACGCTGCAGCGGATGTAAGTCAGGGTGTACAAGGAGCGTGCGTGCGACTGGTGGATATTGGCTATGTTTTAATCATTGCACTACACCTGCCATCTCACCCAAGCCATGACGGCCCTCTCCACAAAACTGACAGGGAGCTCCCCAGGCGCTTCAGCTTAGTCTGGGTTCCCCAGTAGCCCCTTTAAAGTGAGGGCACCCGTTGAAAACAAAGAGAACCCGAACAAAACTGGTAGGGTAAAACTGAAGCCCCTAGCAATTGTTTCGTAGACCAAACAGGCAAACAAACTTTTAGCAACGCATGTCAGAATCCGAAACGACCCTGTGAGGACTGACTAGGGCAAGGGTTTAGGGGGAATCTCAGCAATTAACCCCTAAACCTGGTGTTCAACGCAAACCCTACACCCCTTGACTGTCCAGTATCCGAGGGGAACTAACAGTGAACCTTTGGGATTGCTGTGACCAAAGAGCGTTCAAGGTCACCCAGTCTACGGCTGGGTCACAGTAGCCCCTTAATAGCAGGGCACCCTTTTCCCCAGCATTCGGGCTAAAAGAGAGACCCCCAAAATAAACAGGGCACTACTGGGATACCCTAACCCCTAAACCCGAAGCTCTCTACAGCCTGCCTATAGTCTCCATTGTAGGTCCTTTTTGGGGTTACCTTTTGGGTTCCTTAATATAAAAGTGGTGAAGCCAAAAAAAGGAACTACAATGGAGACTGTAGGTATTCATCGCTTAGGGCCAGGCCTGGCATAGAGATGTCGCAGGCCCTCCTCCACCTGAGCTCCAAAAGCTTGCGACAAACCCCTTCTGGCTGCTTAGGGCCTCGGATTTAGGGTTTTGAGGGTTTGCGGTTTAGGGTTTATAGGGTTTAGAGTTTAAGGAGGTTGGGATCTAGGGAATTTTCAGGCCACGGTTTAGGGTTAGGGTTTAGGGTTTATATTATAGGGTTAGGCGGCGTAGGATTTGAGGTCGTGGGCGCTTTACAGGTCTTTCTGTCACAGGCAACATGCCCTTACGGTCATCGGCAAACCCTAAACCCCCAAACCCTAAATCTTAACACGGCAAACCCTAAACCCTGAAACCCTGAACCCTGTAGCCCGAAAGCCCTAATACCCGAAACCCTAAAGCCGCAAACCCTAAACCCTAGGCTGCGAAACCATGGCGAAGAGCTGTCTGTAAAAGCCTAACCATGGATCTACATAGTTAGGGGTTTAGGGTTAGGGTTAAGCCCCAGACCCCAAAATCCCAAACCCTTATGATCAGAACCCTTATAGTAACCCCAATAGATCCGTTATAGCGGCCAGGGGTCTACAGTCCAAGACTGCCGGGGGCTGCCCTTGTCATTTTGAAGCTCGAGCTGCAAGCTTGGGGGCGACACCTTTTTGAGGTTTTTCGGGTTTAGGGCTTAGGGTTTTGGGTTTTGCCGATGTCATCGCCTTCGCACACCCAAGGCGGGCGTGCATGGGGGCCCCGAACACACGGACATCTGCAGAAAGGCAAAACGATCGGAAGGGACCGCAGGGAGATTCCGGGCCACCGCTCTGAGACGCCCTGACGGCTGGGTGACCCTCCATACTTGTATGGGAGTTATGAAGGAAAGCTATAAAAGTTATGAAGGTAAACCATAGGAGTTACGCTTGATGAGATAAGTATGTATATATATATGTACCCTGCATTACCCATAATAAGGAATATACCAGAATGCCCATAGTTTAGGGTCCGTAAAGTACTGCAGGATGTATATCATCAACAGTATGAAGGTAAGCCACTTCGTCTTCGTCACCCGCATCAAGAGATGCTAGTATAGGGGCCGTAATAATTAGAATAGGGTTTTGGCGTTCTTTATTTTTATCCTTACAATAAGGAACCCCCGAAATCATATAGGGAATTATCTAGGCCCCTATATTCGGTATCTTTGGGGGCGTCTGAAGAGGCTTCTAGTTCTCCCACCGGAGGGTGTGAAGACCAACGGTCCAGTGCATAGAGCTCATCCTATGAGACCTCTGGCAGGTTTAGGGTTGAGGGTTTAGGGTATATAGGGTTTTTTAGCATTTAATTAGCATGTTTTTGATTTTTTGTGGTGTTTAGGGGTTTAGGGTTTAGGGTTTGGGGTTTGGGGTTTAGGGGTTTAAGGGTTTAGGGGTTTGGGCTTTAGGTTTGGGAGCTTGAGAGTGAACAGGCCTGAATCTACCAAAAATGTGCTTGCCTCACATGAAACGGACTGTCCGGATCCCGGGTCATCCTTTCGACATACGTGTTGGGTTCCGGGCAACCAGTCACCACTACTGGCAGAACATATATAGGGATGTAGGGTCTAGGGTTGGCGCGCAGCCTAATCAAAACATGATCCCTACCCATAGGCTCCTAAATAGTTCCTTTTTTGTGGTTCATAAGGTAATCCCAAAAAGGAACTACTTAGGAGCCTATGGGTAAGCCCCAAACCCTGAACCCTAAACCTTAATCTGGCACCCAAAGATCCCATCGACGAAACCTTGAACCCGAAACCGCCCCATCGAGGTCTTCGGCAAAAGCCCGCGAGGTTTAGGGTTTAGGGGTTAGG
>CAJNJA010067574.1:0-13648 GCA_905231915.1 Symbiodinium necroappetens
GGGTGTAGAGCTCGCACTACTCAGAAATCTCTGCGTGCTCCCATTTGCTCGTTTCTGCACCTTTGTCACTGAGAGCCCCTGCAGGAACAATGAGATCCTGGCAGCCAGTCACGAAAAGCTGAAGCAGCACGCTTAAATGAAGCAGCATGCTTTTGAAGTAGCATGCGAATGGACGCCTATGATTTTAGGGTTTATGGTTTAGGTAGTTATGTTAACTGTCATCAGATAGGGGACTTTATAGGGTTTATGGTTTAGGGTTAGTTATGTTAACGTTAACTGTCATCAGATAGGGACGTAACCGTCATTCCCAGCAAAGAGCTACTAGATGAAGCTTCCTTTGCGGGCCTTTTGTGTACTATGAAGGTGGGTACGATCCTAAACCCTAAAGCCTACAAACCCCAATCTTCGAATACTTATAAAACCAACCTCCTCGGAGAATCGTTGCGGGCCCGACTTCTCTCCAACTGCAAACGCTCCGAGCCAAATCCCACACCCTGCGACATCTACACATGCATTGGATTGGAAGCCAAAGCCGGGGCTTTTCAGATGGGTTTGGGTCTATTTAACATCTCCTTTGGTGGGTCACGCAATCCTACTAAAGTCACATGAACTATAACCCCCTCTGGCTTCCGGTGAGCATTAGCGAGGTATATCACCAGGGGGCCGCACCGTCCAGTAGTTTTTCGAGGCACGCAAAAGTCCACATGAACAGAAAGGATCTCATCGGCTTCTAACTTCAAACCCTAAATCCTAAACCCCCCTTCTTGAACGCTTCTAAAAGTAGTAGGATCCCGACATTTAAGTGCCCTCTGAGGGCAACCCCGAACCCTAAACCGTCAGCGCATGGGTTTAGGATTTAGGACCTGGATCTTACCCAGAGAACCCAATACACCTTAATTGAGGCTTTCACCTTTTTTGGGGGGCCTTAATATTACGATTTAAGGGGTGTGTGTGTATATATATATATTTTATATTATATATATATGTATATAAATTAAAGGGTATTGGGTTCTCTGGGTACAAGCTGTAAGTTCAGTCTAGGGCTTAGGGCTTAGGGCTTGTAGTGGGATCCATGCAGCACGGAACCCGACAAAACACACACCGCTAATGCGGAGGGGACTAACCCATGTACCTATACAACCCAGACTTAAGCCTAAAACGGATTCCTATGTCTGAGAACCATATAAGGCGAAAGTATATCTCTGTAGAGACACTGGACCTTTGGGTACATGTGGGTAATTCTCTAAATTGGGGCCCCTCTAAAAACTAAACCCTAAACCTCAAGCCCCTAAACCCCAAGCCCCTTATTTAAAGCACTACAGATGTAGGATCCCACAGGGACCCAATCATTTGTTTACAAGTGTATACTTGTTTACACATATCTTAAGTGCACATGTATTTAGATGTTGAAATTCTACGTAAATAAACAGATAAATGTACAGGTGTGTCTATCTATATCTATATATATATATACACATACTCATTTAATTTCTTACATGGGCATATACATATATATATATATACACTGCATTTTGCAGGCCCCTACTAAACCCTAAGCCCTCAACACTGTAGCACGGTGCGCGACGCCCCGGAACTGCTGGGGACCTGAGAGGCCAAGCCTCCAGGTCAACTGGCGAACCCAAGCCCAGAAGTCCTTTACGGCTTGAAGGCTTTAGGTTTTATGGCTTTACTTACGGCTTTACGGTTTTAGGGCTGTAGGGTTTACGGTTTTAGGGTTAACGGTTTTAGGGTTTAAGGGCTTTAGGGTTTGACGGTTTTACGGCTTTAAGGGCTTAGGGCTGTAGGGTTTTACGGCTAACGGGCTTAGGGTTGTAGGGTTTCACGGCTTTAAGGGATAGGGTTGTAGGGTTGTACGGCTTTAAGGGTTTAGGGTTTAAGGGTTTCTGGGTTTAGGGTTTACGAGTTTTACGGCTTTACGATTTTAGCGTTAAGGGTTTGGGGGTTTTAGGGTTTAGAGTTTTAGGGTTTCTGGCTTTAGGGTTTAGAGAATAAGAACATACGGTTATAGGGTTAAGTAATAAGGGCTTCTGGGGTTTTAGGGTTTTAGAGCTTTTGGGGATTTAGGGTTTAGGGTTTAAGGGTTTCTGGGTTTTAGGGTTGTATAAAATATGGTTTTGGGGTTTTAGGGTGTAGCTCTCTGGGTATAGGGCTTTACGGTTTAAGGGTTTAGGGTGTACGGTTTTAGGGTTTGGGGTTTAGGGTCTCTGCGTTTTTCGTTTATGGTTTAAGGATTAGGGTTCAAGCTGTTAGGGTTAGGGATTCTAGGGTTTCGGGTCCTAGAGTTTTAGGGATTTAGGGTTCAGGGTTTAAGGGTTGCTGGGTTTAGGCTTTACGGTTTTAGGGTTTTAGAGTTTTAGGGTTTTAGGGCCTAAACCCTAAACCATAGGGTTTAGTTTAGGGCTGTGAAGCTTCAACGCAAGGACTCTAGACTCTAGAAGGACTCATACTTAAAGGATGTGTTTAACGGCCAGTTGAAGGTTAATGGAGTTTAAAGACTCTAGAAGGGCTCATACTTAAAGGATGCTTTTTGGCCAGTTGAAGGTTACATGGAGTTTAGCAAGAACCCTAAGGGTCCAGATACCCAAACGGTATATACTTTGGCTCCAAAGTGCCTAAATAGGGACTAATTTGGGGCCAAAGTATATACTGTTTGGGCACATCGACTCTTAAGGGAAGGTTACAAACGAAGGTTATCTACGTCGTAAGTGAGGTCTCTACCTCCCCTACCTCCTCCTAGAGTTTGACTCAAAGGGCCATCAGGGTATATGTTTAAACTGCACCCCTAAACCCTAAACTGCACAGCCTAAACCCCTTAACCATAAACCCTAAACCCTCACCATAACAACCCCCGAGGCTCCAGGTACTGATATAACATGTACTTAGGCCTTGACGTACACCTTTTTTTTTCGGAACCCTTTCAAAGACCTAGGTCTAGACTTTATTTATGGTGGAGCCGTATACCCTGAACCCGAAACCCTTAACAAGAGCCTTCTTCTAGAAGCCCTGAACCCTATGTAAACCCTAAACAGCCTCAAATCCCTGATGAGCCCATGGCCTTGTAGGCCCACAACACCAAGTTATCATAACAAGCCAAGACAGTACACACATGCCTAGATACGCTTAAAAGGAACCCTTAAAGGAGCACATTGAGCCTTAGAGTCAGACTCTCTTCTTCGGGCTTCGGCTTTGGGGTGAGCACGCAGCGACCTCCCACGCTGCAGGGCAAAGTGCTGGTACTCAGCTCTCAGGCTGAAACGACTCGAGGGAGCATGGAAGTCCGGGTGTGCATAGGGCTTTGGGATTTGGGAGGGAGGGTTTAAAGGGTGTAGTCCCCTGAACCCATCACTAGCTGACTCGTCTTCTTTATGAAGAGTGACAACACTGTGTCGATGTCTGCTTATCTGTCCATGTATGTACTTTCCAGATGTAGGTAAATACGTGAGTACGTATGTATGAAAGTAGGTATGTATGTATGTATGTATGTATGTATGTAGGTAGGTAGGTAGGTAGGTAGGTTCCGTACACGGTTTTCCTTTCCATACACATGAGGAGACAAGCATGATCAAGCATGCGGGCATTCGCAGTGTCATGCACTAGCCTTGTTCTCGTACATACGAGCGACCGCACTCAACAGTCTTCTATCTGTCCATGTCGTCATATGTAGAATACAACACCACCAGGGACCCACACCTAGACCACAAACCCGAAACACCAAACAAACCCTAGACGCCCTAGATTCTACCTGGGCCCTAAGAAGCCTGCCTTTCTAGAGACTTATATAAGGAAACCTTTTCATGGAAGCCTACACAGGTACGTTGCTTGGGGTCCAAGCAGACCCTTAACCTTAAACGGTGGTACCGGTAGTAGACCTCAACCCTGCGATTCCGAGCCCTCATGCACCATAGCTTAACCTCTGAAGCCCTGAAACCGTGACTAAGCCGCAAGACAGCGAGAGTTTAAAGTTTAGGGTTTAGAGTTCAGAGTTTGGGGGGGACGGCTCCTATGCCCTGCCCCAAATCCCGAAGAATACACCAACAACACCTTCAAATCAGACGAACCTTACAAACAAAACATCTGTCGATCTAAACCAGCACCCTAAACTCCCTAAACCCTAAACTCTAAACCCTAAACTCTAAACTCTCCCTAAACCCTAAACTCTAGACCCTAAACTCCCTATACTCCCTAAACCCTAAACTCTAAACCCCCCTCAATTCTACACCTCTCTGCTCCAGCTCGAAGCCTGAGAGTGGTAATGTACACTGCCTTCCCAGAGAACCCAAAGGCACCTTAATTTAAGGCATATACCTTAAATTATAGGGGCCTTATAGTTTAAGGTATATACCTTAGTTACGGAATAGATCTTAAATCATGATATTAAGGGCCCCCTATAATTTAAGGTATCTTCCTTGATTAAGGTGCCTTTGGGTTCTCTGCCTTTTGTGTATGAGAAGCCGCGGGGGACGAAGACGGAAGATCGCAAGTCTGAAGATCCGTTTCGGGTTAGGGCTTTAGGGCTTTAGGGCTTTAGGGTTTATAGAGTTTAAGGTTTCGGTCTAGGGCTTCGGGCTTAGAGTTTAGGGCTTCGGGCTTAGGGTATTAGGGTTTAGGGTTTAGGGCTTAGGGCTCAGTGTTTTAGGGCTTAGGGCTTAGGGTTTAGGGTTTAGGGTTCAGGCATTCCTAGGCCCCCTTATTAAAGGGTTGAGTTGCATTATAAGGTAGTATAGCGTTTAGGGCTCCTGTAATGCTTCCTACACGGTGTGTTGGATTGGGTTTTATGTAGGGTGTGGGAGCTTTAGGGCTCCTATTTGGCCTCCTATAAGGGATGTTGGGTTGAGGGTTTGGGCTTTTGGGTGTGGGTTTAACCCAAAACCCCCTAAACCCTAAACCCTAAACCCTAAGTCCCTGTAAGGATCCTCTATATAAGGAGGCCAAGGTTTCTCTAAGGGTTATGATTCTAAGGGTCGTGTGGAACCCCGGCAACAATACGGATCCCTTTAACGGCTCCGACAGGGATTTTTAAGCTGTGGGCTTTGCGTTCGCAGTTTTGGGGTGTCGGGCTTAGGGTATTAGTGTTTCGAGCATGAAGGGTTTAGGTTTTGTTGGGGTGCGCGGTGGAGTAGGGCACTAGGGTGTTAAGGATTTTGTGCAAAAAGGCAGATTGTTCGGGTTTGGCATTCGAGTGTTAGGGTATTGGGTTTTGTGAATTAAACATTAGAAGCATACTTCCTTAGACTCTGGATTGTGGAACCTTTTCCGTTGCTTCATCCGTTTGCATGCTTAGGCTCTTATACTAAGAAAGCAAGGTAGCCCACAACAAAAGCTGATTAGAGGTGCTAAGCTTTCAGCGTGCCTGAACACTACGCCTAACAAGCTCTAAACGTGCTAGCCCACACCGGTTTTCTATCTCGACTCATAATAAAACGCCCGCAAAGATCCAAGCACCCAAATGATAAGGTTTCTAGAAATACCAAAACCATGCAGGAGATAGAATTTGGGCCCCAACACTTTGAACACTTGGACCCTCTGCAAGAGGGAACCGAAGGTCACTATTCTATTCCTAATTATCCCGGACCGCTGCATTCGTCCCCCTCCGGCTTTCCATTACGACTTTCTCGGCCGGCGTCAGAAGACTTCGCAAAGTCAGTGCTGGGCCTTTCCCCAAGCGCTGAAAACATCTGGTAGGGCTTTAGGACTCCGGAGACCCTGAACTTCCTGAACCCTAAACTTTTTAAACCCTAGACCCTAAGCCCTAAACTTTTTAAACCTTAAACCCCAAGCCCTAAACTTTTTAAACCCTAAACCCTAAACCCTATTTAGGATTGTACGGCTCTAGGGTGGGTAGAAGCCCAACAGTTGGAAAACCCAATAGCCTCAATCCCTAGGAGTAATGTATAGCGAGATCCCAGCACGAGTTGCCCAGACCCAAGAGAAACCTAGGAATAAAAAAGGTGCCCTTTTTGGTTTAAAGGACTTTATACGGGAACCTGAACCCTAAAAAAGGGGAATAAGGGCCTACTCTGGGTCCTAGTTGCCGATAATTCGGTTTCCAACTCTTTTGGGTTTAAGTATACCCATAGGCTCCAAGGTAGTTCCGTTTTGGGGCTACCTGTTTTGGGCTCTAAATATAAACCGCATAAGGAGCTACTTTGGAGCCCATGGGTAAATTGTTTCAACATGTTATGGCTTCCAGGTTCTGGATTTCTGGGTTTAGGCTGCGCGGCATTGCTCAATCGCAGCTCCGCCTCCCTGCAAGCCCGAACTTTCAGACTTATACATTGTGCCGAACAACACCAGTCCAGCGGCTGACGGCACGCATGTCGCAAGGCTTTCTATATTCCTCAATCCTACACCCTAAACCCTACCAAAGAATCCGTGGGTTCCCTAAGCCCTATGCCCCAGAGTGCTCGTGCATCAGGAGCCCTCTGATAGGGCGGCCCTGGCTTTTGGGGGCATCATCAACTCGGCCATGTTGTGCTGCAGGCCTCACGACCCGATTTGGCTTCGAGGGCTTCTTTGGGCTTTCTGGGGTTTAGAACCCTAAACCCCTCAACCCCTAAACCCTAAATCCCTTAGCCCTTGGACACCTGAACCCAAAACCCCTAAACCCTAAAACCCCTAAACCCTGAATCCGCGCCTCAGGGCTCACAGATTAGGGCTTACAGGGTTTAGGGTTTAGCCTGTAGGGGGCCCTAAATCGTAAACCCTTTAGGTTGGGCTGAGAAGACGTCGGGTGTAATAGTTGCGACTTCGCGCCCTGGGACCTCACCGGCTTGCCTACGACAGGGGCCTTGAGAAGTGGAGCCCTGAACCCTAAACTCCCTAAACCCTAAATCCTAAACCCTAAACCCTAAATCCTAAGCCCTAAACCCTAAATCGTAAACCCTAAAGAAGTGGAGCAGGGCTCCCTTACAAGGGCTCGGGTGTTTGGGCCCTTTAGGCTTTAGGGTAAAGCGGTACCCAAGTGGATCTCTCCTAGTTACAGACGGCTACTTCTAGGTGGGCTATTATACGTCAAAGCAAACCAACGGGCTTCTAGAAGAGATCCGTGACACTGGTTTTTGGGTTTAAGGTGTTAGGGTTGAAGGTCTACTGTAGGGGCCTTAGGAAGTAGAGTGGGGTTAAGCAGTACATAATTCGACCAAGGATAATTTGATGGCTGCAGGGTTCCATACGGGTTTGCTGGAAAAAAGAAGTCAGCTGCACAGAAGGGAAAGCGCCCGATGTCCGAGGGACACATTATGACATGTGCAGCTCTTTACAACTAGGGCCCCTTTGATGGATATTGTTCATATGCGTAAGTAGCCCAATAGTTCCAAGAACCTGAACAATGTACGCTATTACATCCCAAATACTACACCCCGAATGGTCTTGGCACCTGCCTCTAACCCCCCTACTATCAGGGTCCAATGTCATAAACGCTATAAAGCCTAAATACCAAACCGCCCCTTAGGGTGTTCAACTGTTTGGCAGCCAGGAGACACGGATGTCGGACCGCTGGCAACGAGGCTGCGCCCTCCCAAGGGTTTAGGATTGCAGGCTAACCTGGAACCCTAAACCCGAAACCCCAAACCCTAAACCCTAAACTGGGCCTAGGACCCCCCCAAAACCAATCTACTTTGAGGTCCCATACAAGGAAATCATAAGAAGGAGCCCTCGAAACATAGCTGTCTTGGGGTTCGGGGTTTCGAGTAGTCGAACGGGTCCACTTTCTGTGAACGGGTTGTAGGAATTTTATCAAGAATTGCGAGCAGGCACACAATTCTTCACAGCGTGTCTATGGGGTGTCATTGGGGCTTCGGAGAAAGTGGAATATCCCTTAATACAGGATTCCTTCATTGAAGCTCCTCGGGAGAGTAAAGGGGAACACCTTCAAGGACTGTCTTCTCGTTTTGCTCATGCTTGGCACTATCTCTAAGCCCTAAACCCTACAAAAAACGAATCCTAAGCACTGGCTGTGTACTCAACTGGGGCCTAAGCTTCGACTTAGCATTAGTAGTAGATGGGTATGTAATAAGGGCCTACCCGAAGTAGGATTAGGGTTTAGGGTTTAGGGCCTACCCGAAGGTGGCCATGGGCTCACATGTATACATATATATATATATATAGATATATCTATATATATAGAGAGAGAGAGAGAGACTATGCTGTGGCCTGGGGGCCTGAAATTTATGCATGTTAAGGCCAAAATATATGAACTTCTGGAGTGCGTGGACCCCTACACCCTAAGCTCATGTGGTCCTACGCTTCACGCCGACAAAAACCCCTACAGGGACTGTAGCACAGGGACCTCGGGGTCGTCATCCCGAATCAGTTCGGCTCTGGGTTCGCGTCTCGGTTTCGGGTTCAGGGTTTGGCCTTTAGGCTGTAGGGTTTAGGGTTTAGGAACCCTAAGACCCTAAGACCCAGAGAACCCAATGCCCCTTAATTAAGGAATATACCTTAAATCATAATATTAAGGCCCCTATAACTTAAGGTATATTCCTTAATTGAGGTATGTTGGGTTCTCTGGGAACCCTAAGACCCTAAACCCTAAGCCCTACTTCCACAGGGCACTTCTCTCGTGGCCCAAACCTGGTGTTTTACGGTCTTGGCCCGACAATTTTACCAAAGGACTCACAGTTTAAGGCTTTTGGGCCCAAAGACCTATATAAGGATTTTGGGCTATTCTGATGCTAAGGGTTAGGGTTTAGGATTTAGGGCGGCCTCATGACATCCAGCGTCCAAACCCACAAGAGGTTGGACCCATGCAGACAGGTGTCAACAGTCCGTTTGCCAGAGCATCCAAACCATGATCTTTAAACCCCCCGAGAGCTCAAATGATATCTCCACCCCAGTACTTTGCTAGCCCAGAGGGTCTAAGTGACCAAAGAGTAGAGTTGAGGGTTTTGGGCTCAGGGCCTCAACCCTAAACCCTCAAGTTTACGGTTTAGAAATTACCTAAACCCCTAAAAGCTACCTTTTTAAGAATTTAAAGAAAGAAATCATAACAGGGAACCCTAAAAAGGTAGGTTCTTCTAAAAAGGCAGGTTCTTTGGGGTCCCAGCTATGGTTTGAATCCTCCAAGTCAACTCTGAAGGTGAACCCCACAACCTTTCGGAGCCCGGGCAAAGATCCCAGAAATGCGAAGAGCCACGGTTTAGGGTTTAGGGTTTAGGTTTTATGGTTTAGGGTTTAGGTTTTATGGTTTAGGGTTTAGGTTTTAGGGTTTAGGGTGTAGGTTTTGAAGCCACGTAGACTAGAACCCTTGCGAAATCTCATAAGCACCACACTAACCCTCATAGAACCCGCATACATGATTACTTGTTTATCCGAAGAAGTTTGCGAGGACCTTCGCATCAAGTGGCGACACCAAGGCGCCTCAGATCGGGAAACTGGTGGAACGAGCAGCAGTTGGAAAAGATCGGAAAGGACGCTCCTACCCACTAGCAATATCAGTAGCAGGCCCTAGACCCACTATGACGACTAAATCCTACACAGTCAGAGTCCATCAAAATAGCCTGAAACCCCTACACCCGATTTCGAAGTGGAAGTGAAGACGAGTGTCGCTCTCCTGCCAGCCCAGTACCTTGCAGGCCGTCCGGGGTTAGGTTTGTTTGAAGGAGTTGCATGGGGTCTGGTAAGGCTAGATTTTGCTGCAAGCTACTTCGCAGGATATGCAAGGCATCTAAGGGGGTCTTCTACCCAGAGAACCCAATACCCCTCAGCTAACGAATGTACCTTAAATCATAATGTTTAGGGCCCCTACCATTTAAGGTATATTCCTTCATTAAGGTGTATGAATGGGGTTCTCTGGGTACGGGCCGTCCAGGTTCACGGGTTGGCATAACGGGGCTTCGGAGCGGCTAGAAGGCTGCTGGGGCTTTTCGCGCATAGCTTGGCTTCGGGTTTAGGGTTTAGGGTTTATAGGGTTTAGGGGTTTAGGGTTTAGGGTTTTTAGGGTTTAGGGGTTTAGGGTTCCCTTTAGGCTGTGTAGACGGTGTAGTAGTGTCCCAAAAATCTGAACTTCACTCCTTAGGGCGGTTTGATTTCCAAACTTGCGGCGGTAAGGTTACCCCAAGAATCGACGTTGGGCTGCCTGAGTAGATTCTGCAAGAGCCTGATAGGGAATCTGACCAGACACATGGCTGATTTCATTTGGGCTTGTTTTATCATAAGGCCGCATTACTCAAGGATGAGAACGAAGCGGGTAGGTTCAAAACCCATGAATCAAGTCTCTTGATCGATGTGCTCCTATCTAACCCTAAGGGTCCATGTACTCATGTAGTATATACATTGGCCTTAAAGTAGTCCCTATATAGGTACATTGGGGTCTTAGTATATAGTATTTGGGTACATGGACCCTTAGGGTAACCAAGAAGGCCTCATGAAATTAGCCCTAGACCCCCGGGTTCGAATTCGAGCCTTCGGAAGTGGTTTAGGGTTTAGGGTTTACTAAGCCCAAACAGCCAAAAAAACTGTAACCCAATATAGAAGTGCGCGCAGTGCATTGGATCATCCTAAAAACAACTTATAAAGCCTGGATAAGGCCCTTGGCCTTAATTGTTCCCAAACCCGGTCGAACCCTTATACCACAAGCATCAAGCACTGCAAGCCCTAAACCCAAAACCCCAAGCCCTAAAACCGTGTAGAATCCTGAACCTAAACCCTAAAACCCTAAAACCCTAAACCCTCAACCCTAAAACCCTAAACCCTAAACCCTAAAACCCAAAACCCTAAAACCATAAACCCTAAACCCTACAGACTGTCTGTTGTCAGGGCAAGCGGCTGACCCAGCCAAAGTCCGGCCCATCGCCCCGAAGTCGCCGGAAGTGGAGTCGGTTGCCCTTAAGGGCCAGCTCCTCTCAGTTCGGGCTTTGTAGGGTTTAGGGGTTTTGGGTTTAGGGTTTAGGGCTTAGGAATTACCATCCTGGTTTGGGCAAGTGTCCCCTAAACCCTAAACCGCTAAAAGGTCAGGATCTCTTGGGAATTGCTTAGCAGCTTGGGGATGTAGCGGTTTACGGTCTGAGGCTTCCGCGGGCTTGCGGGACTGGTGGGGCTTCGGGGCTTTAGGGTCTTCCTGTGACCCCAAACCCTACAACATACGGTTGAGGATATTATAAATGCTGCATGACCCATGATAAAGGAGTAGTATACCATAATTCCCCTAGTTTAGGGTCCTTAAGGTAATGCAGGATTTAGATCATCAACAGTAGTAGGTTATGACCCCTTAAGAAGTGGGTAGTTCTCTAAAATAGGGTCCCTTTTAGAGGCTTTTTTTAAAAGGGTGCCGTACTATACTGGGGAGCTAAGAAGGGACCCTCATTTAGAGAAGTACCCAAGTGGGTAGAACCCCCAAAAAAAGGGTTTTGGGATTCCCAGGTTGGCTTTAGGATTTAGGGTCTGTCGGGTTTAGGATGTAGGATCCTGAGCTGTGGGTTTAGGGTTTAGGGTTTAGGGTTTTAGGGTCTTAGGGTTTAGGGTTTAGGGTTTTAGGGTTTTAGGGTTTTAGGGTTTGGGGTTTAGGATTTAGGGTTTAGTGGGTTGAGTCTTCTGCTTCGGGGCGTTAGGGTGCCGGGTTGCAGGCTTTCGGGCTTTTTGGTGGCTCTGGCTTTTGGGCTATTCGGGTCTCGTATAGGGCTTGGGGTTTAGGGTTTCGGGTCACGAGGCTTTCTGACTGCTCTGATTCTCGGGGAGGGCTCGCAGCGTTTGGATCTGAGGGCGAAGAACTTCTTGCAAGCCATGGGCCCTTTCCAATCTTGATGTGCTGCCCTAAGTGTCCTCCTACAAACCCCGAAACCTTAACAGCTAACACTACTGTTGATGATATAAACCCTGCATTACCTTATTATGATATATTCCTTATTATGGATTATGGGTCATGGAGGATTTAGATCACCAACCGTATCACATCTCACCACAGCACCCTGAAGCCTTAACAGCTCACACTATCACACGCCACAATGGCACGCTGTCAAACGCTCCAAAATCATTCGTCATCCTCCCAAGATCCTCAAAGCAACATTCTCCAAGAACCCCTACACCCTTATCTGGTCTCTTGTTAAGGAACTTAAATTATGTTACCATACATAATAGGGTTCTATAGTGAATAATGTGGTTTCCCCTCTTTTAGTAACCTAAATTACATCCCTTAACAAGAACCCAGTTAAAGCGGCTTCACTGCAGAAGAACACCGCCTCCAGCCAAGCGCCGAACTCCAGTCGCACCCCAAGCGCCTTGGAGATTGAAAAACCGGAGCCGTGCAGAAAGACTCCAGACAAGGAGGTAGGGTTTGCAAGGCAGACGATGTCAGCCTGCGGAGCTTTTGGTGAGTTGAGCCACGGGAAAGTCCGTATAATCGTACCGACATCCTGATGAAACCTCAAGAACCCTTTGTTATTTATGCAACAATGAAGGAAGCATCTTCATACCACTGGGCAACCCTAAAACCTAACCCTGTGAACTACCCTAACTCCCTAACCTAGGAAAAAGGTCAAGTTACCTTCGATATGAGGCCGAAGCCTTCTAGAACGTCTATAGAACCAGGAAGCCCTCAAACTTAGAGACATGGGCCCAAATGCCTGAAAAATCATCGTAACTTCCCCAAATACAAAACCTACATTGGGTCCTATTCCAAGCCCTATCCCGTCAACCCTAAACCCCCCGAGCCTAGCCGCTAAACCCTAAACCCCTAAGCCCTGACGCCTAAACCTAAACCCCTCCCAGAGAACCCAAAACCCCTTAATGAAGGAAAATACCTTAAATCATAATATTATATAAGGCCCCTACAATTTAAGGTATCTTCCGTAATTAAGAGGTATTGGGTTCTCTGGGCTAAACCCCTGAACCCCTGAACCCTTGAAACCTCTACACCCTCTAAACCCCTAAACCACCTAAACCCCTAAAACCCTAAACCCCTGAACCCTTGAAACCTCTACACCCTCAGCCCCAAGGCCCCTAAGCCCAGGAACGAGGCCGCAGGAGGGGGCCTCCAAGCCACTAGAGCCTCGCTACCTAAACCCTAAACCCTAAGCCCTAAACGGTTTAGGGTTTAGGGTTTGGGGCTTTAGGGTTTAATGGTAACCCCCTAAACCCCTAAACCCTAAACCCTAAGCCCTAAACCCCAAAAGCGCCGCTAGATTTCTACATTCTACATCCCTAAAGCCCTAGAGCCCGAAAGCCTTAAAGCCCATTTCCAAACTTGAAGGAACCCTGACGGATGCCCCGAAGCCCAAAACTCCGAAAACAAGATCCCTACATCCGTAAATCCCTAAAACCCTAGAGCCCTAAATCCCTAAAGCCCTACAAACCCCCAAACCCGAAAAATCAGGTAGGAACCCCGCTTGATGGAGCCCTGAAAAGAGCCACCTCATTAGAGGAACCCCTATAGCAAACCTAAACCCTAAACCCTAAATCCTAAACCCTAAACCCTAAATCCTGAACCCTAAACCCTAAACCCTGAATCCTGAACCCGAAACCCTAAACCCTAAAACCTAAATCCTAAACCCTAAACCCTAAATCCTAAACCCTAAACCCGATGGTGCAAGCCAGGAGACCTTGGACTTGAGGCTTTGTCCCGTTCTCACCACCAGGCCGCCCGTGCCCTTGCCACCGACCTCGCGCTTCGGCATAACCCTAAACCCCTAAGCCC